>WEIT01011719.1:250493-296342 GCA_013389985.1 Dryoscopus gambensis
ATGAAAGGACAATGCTGCTGTAAAAACACACAGCAACAACCCTAATGTTTGCCCTCCCTTACATTTTCCACCAGGAGAAAAAAAAAAAACCACTAAAATCAAGCATTGTATAACATTTTGTTTCATCACTGCACCAGAACATGACCCACTGAGCACAAAATTACTGTCCTGTCAGCACTGCTTTGAGACAGCAACTCACACCTTTTCTCCTTTAGCTCTGACTTTCCTGGCAATATTCCCAATGAATGCAATATCCTGAGAAAATCAGATACAGAGCAGCACTGACAGCACAGGGCTCCCCCTCTCTTTTTTGGTTTTTGGTTTGTTGTTGGAGTTTTTTTTGTTCTTAATAACTACAGCTAAGGCAGGAGGAGTCAAAAAACCCACTGGCAAGAAGTGCATTTCCTTCACTGCTTAAATAATGTGTGTGGAATCAACACAGTATACAGCAACAAAAATAGTTCATCAGCTGCTGTACTGGAGCTTCCCTGACTCCACAGTCATTGTATGACTTAGTCAAGCTGGCAGAAAAGTAATTAATGTTTTAGCGGCTCAAGCAGCCTTTCTGCAGAGCTGGAGATGCCAATTCCACCTGGCCAATGCCAATAATCACAAAGTTATTTTTCCCCTTAAAATAAACTTTTGGTCTGTTAGAACAGAATTCACAGCCATACTTTAGTAACCAACTTCACAAAAATCAAGCTCACCAAGTACAATTACCAATCAGAAAGAGGGGGAAAGAAGAAAATCAATCACACAATGTCAATATAAAGTCCAGTCCGATAATTAAAATCCAAGAAAACCCACCTCCATTTACTCTGCCTTCCATATCTGCATTCTCAAGGAGAAATACCAACAGTACACCAAAGGTGCCTTTTAAAACCAGTTTTTAAGACATCCTGCATAACCCTAAGTTAATTTCAGGTATCAGTTGCCAGTTCAGAATCTGTAGGGGAATTTTGCTATTTTGGTGAACCTTTCTAATCCTAAAATTTTTACTCCTTTCCGGTAACCACCTGACAAGTTATTTATATTAACTTGGAATACTTTCAAGTGCTTCCATACATGTTGACATAAATTTGCTCAGTTCAGCTCAGCTCAAAGCAGACATCTGTTTCTCAAGACTGAAAAAATAATTAACTGCTTTATCTGCATTCCCGTAATTAGCACTTCATTAACACTTCTTTCTTCACACTTCTAAGGTACATTGTCTACTATTTTCATGTGTAGTTGCCCCCTTAATGGTAGATTTCCATCACGGACAAAACAGCTTGTGGTTGTAACAAATTAACAGATTAAAACAGCCTTGGATCCCCAACAGACACCTCAAATTACTCTGCAAAGGAAGCAATGCTAGCAAATAAAAATACTTAACAGGAAAAGTTTCAAAAATATATTCCTTGTATTTGATTTAACAGAAAAGACTGTTACAGAAATCTCTCTACAAAAGCAGATGGGGGAAATTCTGAACTAATTTCTCCAACTCAGCAAAAGCCAACAAATAAAATCTGATGAATCTCACCAACACTGTTTATTCTCTTTGCTCATACACATACACCTAGAAGTCCAGTCTATACAACCTGTATTCATTTTCACTTACCTGGGTCGACTAAAGCTTTATTAAATATTTCTTTAAGTTTTCTACTCTTCACATTCCTGCCCTGTGCCAGATTTCGATACATCTCGTAGCCAATGATCATCACCCCTCCCTCGTCCTGCCAGTGCTGCAGCATGTAGCTCCTCTCCTGAGGCCTCTTCACAGTTGCCAGCTCACAGACCTTCCAAAGGGGGGAAAAAAAGCTTTAATTCCTCTTAAAATACTCAAGGAACGGCGCAACTTCGAGTATTTCCAACATATTAAGGCAAGCAGATTTTTCACGTGGTTAAACTACATTTCTTAGCCTTTATTTTAAGTGGTGGACCTTCCCAGTTATGCAAATCATTCAGTTATTTCATGAAGAACTCTCTTTAAGCCTTTTACCTCTAGTCTTTCCTCATCTTCCAAACCTTCTTGCCATTTTTCAAACTCGTTCAGCCAGTTCAAGGCAGTGTTGAGTGGACACACGACCAGAGCTGTCCGAAAATCCAGTTTGTCACACAGCAGGACTGTGTGGAGAAAACTCACTACCTGCAAGAGAAAAACCAGGCACAACACCCAATAAACACCAGGAAAGGAAGATAAATGTATCTATTCGATGATGTAATTAAATTACCAACAACAGCCTTGTTTAAACGTGTTTTTCCTGTTTCAACTCGCCGGTTAAAATTTCATACAGGTGGTTTTGGAGCTCATACACTCCTTACTCTGGGTTACATGGCTGCACACATCCTGTGCATACTCAGATCCACTTCTGAACTGCTGAAGGATTTCATAAATAGAGAACCTTCCCTTTACATTTCGCCAATCATTTTCATAAATTAAACATTTCTATCAGGTCGTTTCTAAGCTTTCTCCCGGCACTTGTCCCAAACATAAAATAAATTCACATTCAACTTTCTTAGAAGTGAACTTCAGTCTTAAAGCAGTTTCTCACACTTTTTTCAAGGTATTTCAAAGCAAATTCTCTCAGAAGAGCTCTGCAGCCGGTGTGACAGACAAAACCTCTCTAACCATTTAAAGTTAGAAAGGGTATGTTTTATTACGACGCCGGGCAGCACATGGGTTAATTCCCTAATGCCACTGCAAAGATCACAGGTGATTACAAGCCTTTTATTTACAAAAGTGTTGAATACACAAAATACAAATGCATATTCACACTCTTGTCACCGCCTCTTCTCCGCTTCATATGCTAATTGGCAAAAAGGCTATTAAGCATGCGTAGTTTGTTTTCTGAAATGAGTCGGTGGTCTATTTTGGGAGGGGTCATTTAAAATGAGGAAGTAAAAGTAGTCTTCTTCAGTCTGACCTTTCCACCTTTGGATGTATACGTGACTGGGTAGAGCTTATAGTTTCCTGGTGTTCAATGTGTTTTTCAAGCACGGGAAATCTGCAGTCTGTTCATCACCTTCTGTTTCTTCTTATACAAATACAAAGTTGACAACCAATGATTTACCAGATCCGGCATATCTTATCTAAGATCTGCCTTTTGTTACCTACAAGCAAAGCTTTATCTACTTTATCTAACTCAGCAATCATTTAATTTAACTAAAATTCTTAACTTTTTAAAATTAATGTCTCAGGTTAAGGCAATGTTTTCCAAGGACTGACCCTGCAGCCAGCCCTGCCTGTATCTTGCACATGACAACACCTCCTTGAGGCCTGGAAAAAACCCCAAATCTTTTGGTGTCACTCCTGCTGGGCTGCCTGCTTTGAGCAGCAGCAAACAAAGGCAGGACTAGAGGAGAGCCAGTGATCCCACGGCAGCTCCAGCTCTCCCACTGGACTTTTAATGCACAACAGCAGCAGTTCTTTCTGCATAAAATCTTGGTATCTGGCAGCTCTGATTCGACTGAGTGTTCAGAGGAACTTCAAACCGTGCTTGGAACACTGGGCAACAAAGTGCTTTTAATACAAAAGGGGTTACTGGTTGTTTTGTGGCAAGACAAAACCACCCAGAAGATTCATGAGCACACTCCTCTGTCCTGGCCAGCAAGGCCCCAGGTGCCTGATTTCCCTCATCTCTGCTGACATCCTGCCCTGCAGTTTGCAAAGTCTCCTACAACTCGTGGCTGGTTCATCTCTTTTAAGATCTAAACAGCAAATGGCATCACAGAGCACAGCACAGTGACTGGCAAATGGACACGGGCAGGAAAAACCAACTACCTCAGCTTCAAACACCAGCCTTAAAAATGGTTTATACTGATATATGCTTCTAACTATGGCTTGCTTTCATTAGCAAGAAGTTGCAGCCAAAATTACTGTCATTTACACATCTGGATCACTATAAAAATACCTTCTGCTGTGAAGTATTTCATCAAATATATACAAATATCAAATCATCAAATATCATCAAATATATATACATCGTGTATGAAGCGTAGGTGTAAAAAGTCCCCTGCACAACAGTTCTGCAAAGCATTGCCCATGTCCACTAAAAGGTGTCATTAACTCCTGCAGAACCACACCATCTAAGCTAGAATCAGGGGTGTAAAAATATACCTTTCAAAGGTGATTTTCAAAGTGTTCTGTAGAATTACAGATTGTCAAAATACTGTGTCTGTCACCCCAATTCCCCTAAACAAAGCAAATATTTATATATACTGGAGCTGGAGTTAAAAACCTGCTGTGCACCAGCACCAAGCACAGCTGCAGCTTGGTTTGCCTGAACTGGTCATCCCGTGAGTGACCTTGGTCCCTCTGATCATCCTCAGCTTTGTGTCACTCCAAAAACCCCCACAAACCCACCAGCATCCGACTTTAGACACAAAGTCTGGCATTAAAAATTAGAAACAACCAAATCTGATATACCTGTACTTTATCAGCAGCAAATTAATTTTAAAAACAATCAAGAAAATAAACCATTTAAGGAAAAACACATGAATGAGAAGATAGTAAAAAACACAACCTCCTTAAGATTATTACACCATCTTAGAAACAGCTTCCTGGAGCCTCTCTCCTACCAGCTGTATTTATTTTCTTGTTCTGAGTTGCAAGGGAGCTACACAGAAATTTTGGTTCTTACCTGTAACGTTTTCCCCAGGCCCATACAGTGAGCAAGAATGCAGCCAGAGCCAGGAGAGGTCTTGGTTTTTTTTACAGATTCACAACAGCAATCCCACATGAACTGAACACCTGAAGGAAATCATTGAAAGTTTTCTGATTAAACATTCATTTTATTGCAGTTCACCCGATAAGACACAGCTGGGATCACTGAGATCATGATAATTCTTTGGAAAGCAGTTGTCAGGACAATTATTGATTCATTTCTGTTGTATGTGGGATGATCTTTGTCTTGATTATATTCACAGTTTCACTGAAGATGTGGCAACTGGGTTGGAAAATATTACTGTGAGGATGCAGACTGACTGATCTTGGGGACAGGAAGAAAAGAAGACACATTCTGGTTTTGCCTGCCAAGGAGTTTTTATTATTCTAATTCAGTCTGCCTAAGGTGCTGTGCCCCTGGAGAGAAAAATTTAGGTTTTTTTCTTTAAACTCTTTCCTTACCATCTACTTGGTGTGGTTTCAGTCTGGTCACTATACTCCTGTGAACCTGCACTAATGGTTCTTTGGTTTCTTCATCTTCATCTAAAACCAGCTTGGTTGTAATGGGACATTTCAGAGGTGAAGCATCTTCGATCTCTATCACCTGAAACAGAACCAGGGCATCAGAGGAACATTCTCACACGAGTAACACCCAGCACTGGAGATTCAGCAGAACTGGACATCATAATTTATTTAGTAAAGAGAATCTTTCCATTCTTTACTGCAGCACAACTTGCTCTGGCAGTGAAGTGAAGCAGCAGGGAACTGGAACAACTTTCTAAAGATCACAGCATCAATTCAAACTTACCAAAATTCCCCCCCACTGCAGGAAACCGCAGACAAAACTTGTGGCTTCCAAGGCTGCATGTAAGCAGTTTTAAAAATTACTCATCAAATTGCACTGAGGTTGAAAGTTATCATCCTAAACACCACCAGAATTCAACTTCACAGAATTTTACACAGAAACCAGACCCTACCTCTCTCAATTTCTCTCTCTCCCGTTCTCTCTCTGCTATACGTTTTCTTCTTTCTTCCTCTTCTTTAAGTGCATTTTGTGTTTCTGTTCTAAGCTTATCATCTTTAATAATTTTTCTTATTTTCTTCCTGCCTTTTCCAGGAGATTTTGAGTCATCATTTTCCTCATTCTCGGAGTTACTCTATTAGAAATTAAGTAAAGTATACATTAGCAAGAGAATTATGGCACGGACCATCAAACCCTTCTTTCTTAGAGATGCTCCCAGAAATTCTTATACGTGCAGGTGAAGTTCAGCTAATAAAAAAAAAAAGGTACCTTTTTAAAAAGTATGACAAAAGAAGTGCCACCTTAACTGTAATGTATTCTGAGATACCAAAGATAAGCCCAGCTGTGCAAAGGCAGTACTGAAGGCACTGTTATCATTTGATAGTAGCTAATGATTATTAATAAAGCTTTTTTTTTCTGTTATACTGGTGCTAAATCAGATCAGCCCTTACCTACACCACACCGGAAAAGAAACCCCAACACTACTAAAGCCTTAATCTACAATTTGTCTCACCTACATTCAGATTAAAAACTCCATTTTCTTCAATATCAAGCATTTTTATCAAGATCTAGACAGGAAAAGTTTTAGTTAAACATAATGTTTTACCTCCACAGTGGTGGCATTTTACAAGTTTTAGCCTGAACTGACATTGAGAAAGGTTTTAATTTTAATTTTTTACTGTCCTTTGTGCAGAGCTGTTTGAGATACCCTGAGCAGCTGGCACAAAAGACAGGAGCTCCCCATTTATTACTTCAAAACATGATACAGCACCTTATTCTCATTTTCACTTGATGAATCCTCCTGAACCTTTATCCTCCTTCGCTTCTTTTTCTGTTTGTAGCTGCGCTGGTTTTCTTCTGCCTCAGCTTTTTTGGCAGATCTATTAAAAAAGCAAAAAGGCAACATTGCTGATTAACCATAATAATCCAGTGCCTCGCTGAAAAACAGTGGTAAAGAAGTACCACATCATCAGCTAATAAAATATGCACTCCTTTTGTGCAGTTTGGGGTGACTTCCAAATTCCTTCCTGCCCCTCAGCCCACTGGACACAGCAATGAGAAAATCCTATAGAATCTCAGAACAGTTAAGCAGTAGTTTTATACTGCAATCCACCAGCTGACAGTGATGTATTTGGGATAAAAATGTCCATTTTTTTGTTGATCTTTTCCTGTACTGGCTCATCAAATTGTTGTGTACCCCCCTGCTGTGGTACCAATTCAAAATCCCCATATTGCTGCAAAATGAATTAATGTTCCATAATTCCTACAGACGAATATCATCAAGGGTTTTAAAAACTGCTCCAAAGTGTTTAGCTTTTACCATCTCCCTCCCTCAACTGCATTATTAAAAGCACAGGGTAAGCACAGCTCAGTTTTATTCACACCTTGTCCTTGGCCGCTGGTCATCCTCAGACTCACTGACCTCTTCACTCACTGCAGACTCGTGGAACTCGGAGTCATTCGAGTCATCACTGCTCACTTGAAAAAGAAACCAGCATTTATTTCCTGGTGAGTATCACTGCAAAGCCAGCAGCTCCTCACTGCGACAGCAAACGGGTTAAGAGCAACAAGCACTGCCAAGGTTCCTGTCAGACAATATGGGACCCATCGAACTCATATTTATAAGGGGCAAGAGGGATGAAAGGGGTACAGAGAAGAGAAGGTTAAAATTTAAGCACTAGCTGAGTCCTGGTGGATGGCTTATTGTGCCAACAAGCCTCGAGGTCTTTATGCATGAACATCTACATTTATTTTACAAGCAAATGAGAGAGAGCATTATATGATGGAGCAGAACCATGGGGAGCAGTATGGAACCTCAGAAAACAAAAGATGATTTTTAGTTGAACAGAAGCTTTTGTTTTAAAGGCTTTAAATGTCCTTTTATAGCCATACTTCAAGAAAAGGACCCTTATTTACTAACAACATATAAAATTACATTGCTGCATTTATAGCTTGGCATTTCTTCAGGTAATGCAAGCTCAAAACTGCCTCAAAAAGCAATTAAAAATACACCTAAAAAAAGCAGCATTAGCAATACTCTCCTAAGCACTTTGAGAAGCTATCACTGGCATTTTTAGGTAATTAAGACACCAGCATGGCATTTAACACCTTTAATTTCAGCTTGACCTTGAACACAGTGGAAAGTTTAATTGTTTCATGAATGACAAGGCTTGAAACATGGGTTGTTCTACATGCACGGGGAAAGGCAACATTAATAACACAGTGCTAAAAAGGGCAAACTGAAATCAAATATATTGTTCTGTTTGAGGGCAGTCAGCTTCAAAGGTCTGCACTAAAGAATCCTGAGCTGCCTCTTATTTGCACATTAACTCAAAGGTAATTTACAGTTATCCCTCCTGAAAGAAATGTTGTAGGTAGAGTTTTAATCCCATAAGGGAGGAAAAACGTGAATACGCAAACAGAGGAAAACGCTGAACAAATCACATTGCATCTTTTATTCCGTGGAAGACCACAAGAGCTGGCTGGCATTAGTGCAACACAGGCCTCAGGGCAGCCCAGTGCACCTTTCCTGGCCAGGAAACAGCCACAGGTTTTCTGTTGCTGCCTGCAGCAGCAAGGGCAGCCCCCAGGCCAGGCTCATTTCACAGTGCCCTCTGCTGCTCAGCTCCAGCCCGCTCCACTAAAATTCCAGCACGGACACATTCCTCAGGCACTACTGCCAGGCCCAGAGAGAAATTACATAAAGGACAAGACTGATTTTCCCAAATTAGACATCCCGGGCTTGCCTCTATCACAGTGAGGTCGCGGGGGTCCTATGGCTAGCTCAGGGCCCCCGGGAGCTACACGTGACAAGAGAAACCTAAGTAAAAGAAAGAAGGCGCTCTTCTCCTCGGGATAACGTTCTTAGATCTTTACTGCATCAAATCCTGGAGGCGAAGAGAGCGGGGCCTCCTGGAGACCCCTTTTGACCCCCCAGGGAGGAAGGGGAGGGGGCAAAACCCACCACCAATAGGGTACAATTTACTTGGGAAAAGGGGCAGGATCCCAGTATAGGTGTTTGGTTTCAGGGGTTGCGACATCTACATGTGTGAGGGACAAGCCCAGACTAACACAACACAAATCCTAGTGCAAAACCCATCAAAACATATCAATAATCTAACCATCACAACATGCCTCTGCTGTTTAAGATGGATATTCTAGGACTACGCCAGATTAATCCAATTCAGAGGGCACAGTAAGTGGAGAGAGCTGCACTTGCATTCAACATTTCAAATAAAACTGTTCACCACACAAAGAGAAGGGAATTCTAGATATCATACACAAGGAAGTTTATACAGGGATTTTAAAATCACAAAGGTTGAGATCTCCATTCTGACAAGCTTTGGACTTATTTTATAGAAGCAAGGACTTTTTATGACAAAAAAAAAGATGTGGATTAGGTACCTTTCCTTCTATTTCTGCGCTTCCCCCCTTCTTTTTTGTCTTTTGGTTTCACCACCTTTTTTTCTTCTCCAGATTCCCCATCACTCACGGTGAGCTTGTGCCTCAGCAGCCTGTGTCTGTATCTGGGCTTCTTGGATGTTTCTTCTTCCTCTGAATCCGACTCAGAATTACCTTCTTCCTTTTCAGACTTATTATCTTCCTTTTCATTCTCTCCTGTCACATAGAAGAGTCAGTACCACATACCAGTCACTCTCCTACCTTACATAAATTGGGCAAGAATTAAAATCTGAATTAATTTAGGCTAAATCCTGTGCTTTTCCAGGGAATTACAAGCAACAACATAGCAGTTTCCTCAAATATTAAGTATTTCACAGTGCCTGAATGCTTGGAATGCCTGTTCCAATGGCTCTCCTGTGCACCTGCAGGACTTCCTGTTCTGCACAGATTATCCCTCACAAACCCCCAGGACTTCTTAATTGCTTAGAAAATCAGACTATAACAAAAAACCATACAGGAAATTAAAACAGATTATAATTCTGATGAGCACACACGTTGGCCTCTATGTGGAAGATACATATCAACATCAATAATATTTTTTGCTGAAAACTTTTTAACAGTGATCATTTTCCCAAGTGACCCTTGAAATCATGACAGGTGCCACAGCACCATTGTTTCCCAGATGCTTTTTTCGTGCTTACCATCATCTCCTGTGTTTTCAGTTTGCTTTACAGGTTTCTTCTTTCCCTCCTCCGGCTGCTCATCTGAAGACGTATCCTCATCAGAGGAAAGATTGGCTTTGATTTCTTCTAAAAGCATTTTCTTGGCAATTCTTTGAAGTAAAACAGAAAACACTATTTATTCCATTGTTCAAGGAAATCTATGAACGACAAGTGTAATCCTACACCATTCAGAACTTCAAAAAAAGGGCTGAAAGCTGAACAAAAAAAGAAGGACACGTGATGAAAAGTCATTGTGGCAAGACAGGATCTATCAGCAAAAATCTCCCATTAAATGTGATGCGTTGAGTTGCTTTTAGAAAGCTGGTTTGTATAAAGCTTCTTTAAAAGAGAAGTTTCCTGCTTTACAGCAAGACTGGAAATGGTTATAAAATTAGAGATTTCATTTTATTCATGGTCTATCTGGATAAGAACCACAAGCACTTGCCTTACAGCAACTCTAGCAAAAACCTTTGTGTGTTTATACCCCAAGTCTGACCAACACTACAGGACCTGAATTTCAGATAAAAATCATCCTCTTACTTCCTGCTCCACAAACTGTCCACTCAGCTTCCCAAGGTTCCACTGCAGAACAAGAAAGCTAATGCACAAGTGACTATGGAAAAATGATTTGTTTACATGCACTTGCAACATAAAAATCTTGTCTGAGTCTACCCAAGGCAGGATATAAAATGGTATGTCAAAAGCACAGGAAAATAATGGACTTATCAGAGCACTTGTACTTCCACGGGAAAAAAAATGAACCAGGACTTCCTCATATAAATACCAGGAATACTATAGTTTTCATTGTGAGGTCATCCATTTGAAATGAAATATGTGTTTTCTAGGTGAAACCTCATCTGTCTTGCCTTTTGGGAAAATTAATGTATACTGTGCATACATAGTTCAGGATGGGGAAGCTTTCACACCAGTCAAAACAACAGCTCAAACGCCATGGAACTGAACCACGATCCAGGCTTCCCTTGGGAACGGCAAAGGAACAGGGATCCCTCAAGCAAAGCTTCTTACACATCAGAAAATTGAGTTCTTGCTTCTTATGGAGCACCATAAAATAGGCTTTTAACAATTTCATTTTCCAGCCTGCGATGTGCCCCCAAATGAATTTTTCAAAGGGGATTTTCCCAAGCTACCTTTCCTGACACTCCACACAGTATTTTCTAACTTTTGAGCAATAGTGTTATTTTTTAAAAACACTCTAACACTAGTTTATATTCAGTTATTATTAAAAAATGGAAGCAAAATAGTTTAATAAACATTTCAGATTGTTCAGTGAGTCCGACCATCCATCAGCATCCAAAACACACCCTCCCCTTCTCTCTCTTGAGATATGGCTTGTGAAGAAAAAGTTGATTAAAACTTTACCAAGCAGTACCCTTGGAGGACTTTAATTCCACATTTATCAAGAGATCACAGCATGACCCCAAAGAAAACTTTCTGAAGTCCATAGATCAGTAACATCCTCTTCCGAATGCTTTTTGCATTAGGTCCTCCCAGAGGATATTTGGAAAAGGGACTCAGGGTTTGGTTGGTTGTTGATTTTTCTAAAACCCAGCACATCATGTGTAACAGCAACAGAAATAAACAGCTCCTCATATAAGAAATTCAGACTATACTTCTTCCATCTCTTTATGGTCAGAACTTTTTCTTCAAAATGAAACTGCTTGGAATGTCACAGGTTGGCTTCCCTTTGACAGCTTTTAACATAAATTATTAACCTTGACTCCTACTCCAGAAAACGCAGAGAGCAGCGCTCTGGCTACTCTTCTTGTTCAATAAAAACCCAAAGTTTTGGAAGATTAAAAAAAACCTACAAGACCTGAAAAAAAGTGAAATTGAGTCCTGAAAGTCCTGTCTTTGACTTATTCTGGCAAGTGCATCAGCAAAGTTAGCACAGCTTGTGGATGGCAATACTTACCTCTACACAAGTCACCTTTAAAAGGCTGACTGGTTCTTAGCACAACAAGACCTTCATTTTTATTTGTTCTTTAAGTACTTTTTTAAGAGGAATAGAAAACAGCAAATGTATCTAACACCTAAAAAGACCATGCACAGCATCTACCATCCAAAAAGAGAAGATACTCTCATTTTCCTGTTAATCATCAGCATAACCAACAACCAGAATGGGTAAACTGATTAGTTTCTAATTATTTATAATATTGATTAAGAAGTTATGGCTACGATAGAAAATTAGTCCTACTTTTGATCTAGGATAAAGACTTAACCACTTGCAACCAAACTGAGGGAGGACTGTTTGTTAGTGAGAAAAGCTGCTTCTTCTTCAATGCATTTACTTTAGGATAAAAATGTGAGACATTATTAAGACATTCAAGATTTAAAGGATGCCCATTTTAATTAACTACATATCTGATAGGAATGATAAATGTAAGCAGTATTAGACCCAAAGAGATTAAGCCTTGTAAATGCATGTGACAAATGACTGATGTAACAAATGGCTTCTATGAATCAGAATAAATTGAGTACTGGACTCTGGAAGCTGGTTTTAAATTAAACTACAAGAGATGTTGACCAGGATAACACATCATATTGCTATTTTACGATAAACCCATTTAACGTGATCAGGCTTCTAAGCTGAGAAACTTCACATGGTAGCTTCAACATTTTAGTATTTGCATTAAGAGCAGCAAGAAAAACAAGCTATGATAGTGTGAAATTCCCTCACTCACATTTGTCCAGAGAAAACCATGTAAATCAAAAGGGACTGTAATGTTTACTCAGGTCAAGGACATTAAAGATTCTTGGCCATTCAGATGTAACAGTTGAGCACCACCAATAGATTTAATTAAGAGCCACCGAGAGCCCTAGGACCTCCAGCACAATGTTTCAGGTAGTAAAGAACCAAGTAAAATATAAAATAAAATTTCAAAATCCCTGCGTTTCACTCATTCCTGCACTGACCTGCTGTGACCTTGAGCATGTCATGTTGCCCCACTCCATCTTATCTACACTTATGGTGACATTTGCACGAAGGGCACTCTCCCAACTCATACTTACACAGTGCCTTACAGAACAGAGCTGCAACCTCAACCAGGACACACAAAAAACCTCTAGAATCAAGTAACAGCCCATATGCACAGTTTTGTATCGACTGGGGTTTAAAGCTATTTCCCCTTTGTAAGACCAACACCAGCAGAATACACTTCTAAATAATGAACTGATTGCTATGGATTTTTACGTCAGTGCTAAAAGAAAAGAGTTTTCACAAGAGACAGGCAAACTGCAAGGTACCCAGGGGTCGCTTAATGACACTGCAGGACTGCTTTAAACGCTCCTGCAGATATTGCAGCAGACCTGGAGCAGTAGGTGTGGCCTCTCATGATGTGGAGTTACGCCCACATGGTAATTTGCACCATTCTTGTCCACGAATTCCACAGTGCCAATACAACGGACTCTTTAGAGATCATTCAAAACCTCAGTGAGACAACGCTACCGCTGTAAAAATCACTTCTCTTAAAAAGCCAGGATTTTAAGTTTTAGTTCATGATTGTGGTGTTTTATTACCAATTCGATTACATCAACTCACACTCAGTGTTCATAAATACCTACGAATTATATGTAGAAATAAGGTTGCCCGAAACAAGCCCTGAGGTGGGAGAGGATGGTGGAATGTGGCTAATAAAAGCCACCAAAATTCCAGCTAGAGCACTACTGGCTTAAATGGGTCTTCAGGATACTACTGGAAAATTCAGAACCCTTTAAAATATATTTTAAGAAATTAATATTTGGATGAAATGTCATACATGTCTAAAAAAAAAAATGAGTGAAATCTGCCAAACACCTTGTTCTAAATACTGTGCTGTCTTTGTTGGAAGAGGCTGATTTTCAAGCTGTCAAGAGTTGTATTAAATTAAATGCTTGGACAAGAAAAACGTTTTACAAAAATTTATTGTGACCATCAAATACTTAAAGGCATTCTGCATTAAATACACTATTAACTTCTTAATAAACAGAACTACTGCAAACATATCAAACAGTACCATTTAAAAGATCAGAAGGACCAATAATAGTTACACAACAGAAGATGAAAGCATACAGCACTGTATGGCATAGTATGACCCACTTGGATATTGCATTTTGGCAAAGATGATTTCAAGACTATCAATATTCATGTCATGCACATCCCCAGGTATGCAAATAACAGAACATCTAAACTAGAGACTTGCAAACAGGAGAGTTCCCACGCTACAAACACCCAGCAGGTACTAGGTACCCTCTTTGGCCTGGAAGAAAATAGGCAACTTCTCTGAATCAGTAGGTAAACTAAACACTTTGTGTTGAGTAAACAGAAGAACAAGTTTTTAAACTTCTCGAAATTTGTTCCATCTTTTTACAGTTTATAGCTCTGATTTTGGTGCCAAGTACAACACATGATTAAGGTAAAGTCAGACTGCATTACCAGTTAACATGTCTGAAGGTTGACAACACCGTTTATTGACAGAACACCTCCCCATCTCAGAAATAGATGTCCAAAAGTTCCCCTAAATAAAAACTTAACAAAGAGGCAACTTCAAAACAAAGTACAGAAACTGATTTTTAAAGCCCAAATTCATATTACTGTTGGTTATCAGTTAGGTTCATTCATTTCCCAACTCACGATGGAGTTCTGTCAGAAACGTTTGTGCGGTAAATACTGAACCTCTGACAAAAGTGTATTGGTTTAGTTACCAACCAGAAACTCACAGCAACAACAACAACAAAAAAACTCCCCCAAAAACCAGAAAAACGAAAAAAAATTAATTAAAACAGGACTGAAATTAAAACAGAATTTTAAAGGATCTTGTTATACTGAAGTTTACATGTTCTGCTTATGACCCTGTGCTGCCAAGTCCCTAAAAAGCATCTTTCTTTAAAGAGGTGAATTACTGGGTTAAATTTGATGACTAAAAACACACAAGAACTAATTCAGCAGCAGCATTTTGATGCCAAACTGAGGTCCGTAAAGGATATAAAACAGTGTTTTAAAAATTTACTTCAGCCACATATCAAAACATACAACTCTGTGAAACAAGGATTCCATATTCTAAACTAGTAAGGCTCAGAAGCAGAAAAAGACTCCACCAGCAACTGGTCCCACACATGCTATATGGCCAAAACCAAGAAAAAAATCAGTTTCTGAAATACTGTATAAAAATTTGTTGCACAGCTCTTTAGTCTAACTACAGTAACTCCCAAAAAGAAACAGTGGCTCAGAGCTGAGCAATACTTCATGTTGTGCATTTACTCATTAAGAAATGAAGCTTTTACATTTCTAGCCAGGCTAATTTTAATAGCTACAATGGTACTGGTAAAATATGACATGTCTTAGCTAACTGTATCTTACAGAGATTCTTTTTTATTGATTTCAAAACTGAAGCAATACATATAAGCCACAATTCTGAAAATAGCTATGCAAAGACTTAAAATATATAATTAGTCTCTTTGATACCAGTTGAGCCTATGCACAGTGCTTGTAGAATCATGGCCTTAACTCACATTTGTCACTTCAGGTACTTTTTAGTGGACTGAAACTCAGTTGAATTAACAGCTGAAAATATCTAATATGGTTTTCCTCACATTTGTGCTTTCTCTTTATTGAGAAAAGGCGTTTCAATTTAAAAAAAAGCATATTAAGCAACAGTAATAACCAAATCCATTCTGGAAATATTGCAGCACTGCGTATTGCACAGATGCAAATTGTCACCTTCTACTCCCAGAACTAGCCGAAATTCACATTGAGCAGCAGCAGCTTTTTACCTGCCTGCAAGATCCTTGTCACCAACCTGCCACTCGCAGCGGGAACCCCAGCGGGACAGCGCTGCGGTGCCTTGGGAACACCCCCTAGCCAGGCGGGTCAGCTACCACTTCTAAACACTTGCTTTGCATTTCTGGCTCTGGGCCTCTGTTTTCTGGCCCCGGGCCTCTGTTTTCTGGCCCCGTGTTCACACTTGCGGGAGGCCCGTGAGCGAGTCTTTACCGGGCAGGCAGCCGTGCTTTTTACCACCTGCTTGCTCCTCCGTTGCGCCGGTTTGCGCCCACGCCTAGGGTGTGTTATAATCGTTTTTAAGTCCTTATGGAGGGTATCATACCTATTCTCAGGGTCGTCATCATCATCATCTTCCTCCTCCTCCATTGGGATAGTCCTTGCTAGAGCCTCTCCCTCATCTCCTGAAAAAAAAAGCCAAACACAAAACACTTAATCCGTGTAAACCCGGCAATAAACAACGATACGTGAACAACATCGCCATCAACAATCCCAATTTAAAACCAGCTTGGTAATACCCCTTTTCTATCAAGTACCTGTCTTGACACATGAAAATAAATCTCGTTTTTTAATGCACATTCTGCTTGCTGCTACACACAACTTGCAACTCGTTCCTAATTACATACTGTGAATTTGGGATTTTACACCAAAACATAGAGACAAAATACTCTACCCACGAATCAGAAAGAAGTTTCCTAAGAAGTTATTTGCCCTAAGAAGTTATTTGCTCTGTCAGAAGCTCCGCTAGTGAGTTTGTGCAAACTGAAAAGAAGGCACAAACAAATATAGGACAGAGCTGCTTCCCAAGCCCACGGGCTGCCACAAGGGAAGTACTGGAGAACACTAATCCTCCCTATTTTTGCTTTCAGACCACGAGTGTGTGTAAAGAGTTGTATTTTGAGAATTCCACATGCTATCCTTACTGCAAACATCCAAACTCAGCTGCACTACGTGGCACTGTTCCACATACAAAGGACATCAAAACCAACAGCGTGGGACACGAGACAGAGAAGGAACAGCACAGTGTGAAGCCTGCCCTTAAGCTCCTCTGCACTCTCCTGGCTGGACTGAGGAATTTGAATTGTTTCAAGCACATTCCCAGGCCTCTCCCCTTGCTTTTCTCTCTTTTCTTCTTGCATGCTATTCAGACAAATCTGTTACGTAGTAAAATTAAGCTTAGGGAAAGAAACGTCACAATCCTCATGAGCTGAGGTCCCCTCATCCATAATTTCTGTTAATTTTCTCTCTGTGAGGACTGAAGGGCTGGACTAAAGACTAAAACCAGGCTGTGAGGGGCACACTCCAAGGTGATCACAGAAAGTCCCTCGTGTGGATAAATAAAAGCATCCTGCTGGTTAAACCAGATCCTAAGTCTCATTCAGTGATCAATCTACACAGTTTATTCAGACACAGAACAGACTCCTTTATTAATTAACAATAATAAAATAATTAACCTACTAAGCCAAAAGCAAACTGCAGAGAAAGCACACGTTCTCCTCTGAAAGTACTCGTAACACGGGCAGAATTTCATAGAATCAAATGATAACTAAGGCTGAGACATCTGGACATGCTCTACTCCAACTCCACCCTCAAAGCAAAGCTAACTCCAAAGTCAGGTCAGTTATTTCCGGGCCTTGGCCAGTGAAGTTTTAAGCATTTCCAAGGACAGGGATTTCAAAGTTCAACAGGGCAACCCATTTCAAGCTTTGACCATGCTCAGTGTAAAAACACTTCTCCTAGTATCTGTATCAGTTTTCCTTGCTAAATGCTGTATCCACTGCCTCTCATGCTTTGGGCACACATCCAGCTCAGCCTCCCCTGAAACTGCCCATGAGGTGATTTGCACACAGAAATTCAGACACCCCATTTTCAGCATTCTGTCTCCAGTCTAAACCAAGCCACTCCTCTCTCAGCCTAACTCTATTATCAATCATCCCACACCACAATCTTGTTGTTCCAATTTCTACCCTGCTATCCATCTCTCCAGTAACAACCCAATCTTTCCACTTGTGACCTGCAAATGAAACAATAGCTCCCACTGCCTCAGACACTTTCTGATATATTAAAACCAACTTTTTCCTCCTGGGCTGTTTCAACACCAAGTCCGTGAACTGTACATGAGCAATTCCATTTTTAAGGCATTTTTCACGATGGTCCAGTGATGCTGAACACCATCACTGAGTGCCACCAACTGTCTGTCCACAGGAGAGTTTTAATGGCTGTGGCAGCAACCACATGCAAAAAGCCAGTTCATGAGTATGAAAACCATGAATTAACTGCAATTTCTCCCAGCAGAGGCATCACTGGGGAAAACACTGCTAAGGCAGCACTCAAGGAAAAGCCCTACAAGTCCCAATATTATCTGCACAGAGACACAACATACAAAAACAATAAGCAATGACAGATTTGTAAGTAGCTGTTCTAAGCCTACATGGCTCTTGTGAGGCACAAAAATCATCTACTTGATTTTTAAATGTATATTTCAATGCCACACATCTCCACACTCACCTCCAGTGCACAGACAGGAGGTGATAAATTTGAGTTCATCACATTATCTACCCCTTCCAACCAGCTTCTGCTGAACAGTCCCTAGGCAGGTGAGGCAAGGGCCAGGCTTTGGAAAGCTGGACTGCAAGGCAGCTCCTGCTGCAAATACTGCCTGGAGTTTCCACAGCACCTCCATTTACAGTGACATCATTTTTTTCCTCATGGCATAAGCTGCACAAACTGAAATCAGGGACTCCTATAGCCACACGATAGTTTGGCTGGAAGGGAACTTTACAGCATGTGCTTCCAAATCCGTATCAGAAAACCCGACAGGCTGCAAACATTTAAGTGTATAATTACCTACTGATGAGTATTTTTTGCTTCTAGATTACTAAATGTCACCCAAATCTTAGAAAACTCCCTCTGTTAATATTTTAGTATGTGTACATGAACATCTTTTGCACACCTGATGACTGACAAAATCCTGCATCAGCAGACAGCATCAAGCTTTCGGTCACCGGCCTGATCTTCTGCTCGTCGCTGCTTCCATCGCCAGTGGAATTCTGATCATCATTTTCTTCCTTATCAGACGAGGAAGAGGAAGTGACAACCACCTTCTTTTTTGTCACCTTCTTTTTCAAGTTGCTCTTCTTATTTTCTTTTACTGATCCTCTTTTAATCTTTTTCTTCGTGTCTTCATAAGACTCCTCATCAGAAGAGGATGAGTCATTCTGTTCTTTCTTGGAGATTTTCTTTTTGTGGCTTATTTTTTTCTTTTCTTTCGTTTCAGTTCGTTTTTTACGCTGCATGGCATCATCAGAAGAACTCTCCTCTTTTTGGGGAGATTTCTCAGTATCAGACGATAAATCAATGTGTACTTTTTTAGCTACTCTCTCTCTCAAATTCCTCTTTTCTGTAAACACAGGTTCCTTTTTAATTTTGTCATTTTCAGAAGAATTGCTACTTCCTTTCTCTGGAGATGACTTATCAAGATCAGAAGAGGAATCATCTTCTTCTTTCTTGAAACCTTTCTTTTTCAATTTTTCAGACTTCTTTGCTTTGCTTTCTGATCCTTTTTTGTTCTTGAGTCTGTCTTTGGAAGACTCCAACTTGTGCTCTTTCTTTGCTGATTTCTCGGTACTCTCAGAAGAAGAATCATCCTGTGCCTTTTTCTTTTTCAAATCCTTCTTCTTCTTAATTTCAGGACTCTCCTCTTTCTCCAGTGAAGACTTCTCAACATCAGAAGACTCATCATGTTTTCCCTTTCCAGATTTTTCTTTTGAGTCTCTGTTTATTTTCTCCTTAGCAGCTGACCTCTTACCCGTTTTTTTGTCTTTAGAAGAGTGATTAATTTCTTTCTCTGGGGAAGACTTCTCAGCATCATCATCTTCAGAAGATTTACCTCTCTTCTTCTTCAGATTTACCTTTCTCTTACTGCTTACCTTTTTCCTCTGCTCTTCTTCAGAGGAATCGTAACTATCATCTTTTTGTGAGTATGTTTTCTTCGATTTTTTTGCAGCCTCAATTTTACTCAACATTTCTATCTCTTTTTCCAACTCAGAATCATAATTTGAAGAATCTGAGTAGTTCTGTCGCTTCTTTTTAGCAGCAGCAGCGTTTTTAGCTGATTTGCCTCTTTTAGCATCTAAATCTGAACCGGAACTGGAACTTTTCCTTTTTCGTTTCCCGTTTTCATCCTTTACTGGTTGACTCTTTTGAAAATCTGAAGTCTTCTGATTATTTGCTGGTGCTTCACTGTTGCTCTCACTGTCTGAGGAGCTGCGACTCATCATCCCTGCTTCTTTAAGGACAGCTGGCATCTCATCAGAGTCTGAGCTGTGATCTAAGTCATATGGCTTTTTCGATTTGGAGAGTTTGTTAGGACTAGGACCATCAGCAGTGCTGTCAGAAGAATTCCTTTCATCGTTTTTTCTCCTGGGTTGCTTGGATGGTTTTCTCTTCCGTTTTTCATTGCTCGCGTCATTGCTGTCCTCTTCGGAGTTGGATGTCAGGGGGCTGATGTCCGTGGGGCGCCTCAGCGGGGTGGTCTTGACGCGCGGCGACCTCCGGAGATCCGCGTCCTCCACGGGCGCAGCCTCGCTCTCCGTGGAGGGCTCGCTGCCAACATTGTGGTTTTGTTTTACAGAATCACAGTTTGCTGCTCTAGGTTGAGATGCATCAACGCCTTTAGACGCATCAACATCTTTATTGTCCTTTTCTAGACTGCTGTCTTGATCTTCAGCTTTAACTGTAGACTCTGAAAGGGAAACAGGAGTCAATTTTACAATCAGTTCTTTTGTTCCTTTAGCTGATGATTTTAACTTGGTACCACCTTTGGTATCTTTCACAGGAGCATTCAATTTTGTATTTGAATTTAGGGTCTCATGATCTGCTGCTGTGTTTCCACCGTCCTGCTCATCCGACGGCATCTGAATTTCCATAGCAGATTCCAGAGTCTCAAAAATATCTTCAGGAACGGATGAGGGGATGGACACGATATCCATGTCTAAAGCCTCTGTACTGTTGGGCTCATACTGCGGCTCTTCATTTCTGCCAGACTTTTTCTCTTCGCCAGGAGCTGCCTTGTTATCTGTCTGTTCCACTGAGGGAACACTTTGATCCATGGGCTCGCTGTCAGGCCGCTCCGACACAACCTTCTTCTGTGTCTGTACAGCGTCATCCTCTTTTAATGCCGCATGTTCCTTTCCTTCATCTTTTTGCACCTCATTTTTTTCTGATCTAACCTCCGTTTTTTTCTCTTTGGTATTTTTATCTTTGATTTTAACATTCAATGCTTGAATCTCCAGGTTCAGGCCTTCTTCTAGTGACAGATGAGCTTTCTTCATGTCACTCAGCACAGATTTAAAAGCTTTCAGCTGGCACAGTTGCACAGTTGGGCTTATTTCCACATTTTCTGCAGCATTTTTCAAAAAGCTTACAAAGCTAGAATTCAGATTTGTTGTTGTTTCAACCAGTTTTTTTGTTTTCTTAAGCAAGTCTTTTGGCACCATTAGTGCTTTATAAGAATATGTTAGTGAACCTGAATATGAATTATCTAGTTTTTTTTCTTCCCCATTACAATTTGCATTAGTTCTCTTTGGAGAAAACTTGACCGTGTGGTCATATATTTTACTTTTTTCATTTTCAACTTTCATCTTTTTTTTGTTTTGTTGAAGTAACTGTTCTAAATTTTCAAAGACACTGTCACACGCAGTGACCAAGTCCAACAAAGGCTCTGGATGGCAAATATAGCAGTGCCACTGGTTATTTTCATCCAGGATAGTCGAGAGCTCCTTTCGGCCCAGGTTGCGCAAAATGCACTTTTTACAGAAGGCGTTATGGCAGAAGTCACAGCAAATCAAATTTCCACCTTCGGCACACCACCTGCAATGAGATTGAGAAAGGTAAGAGTCTTGTCTCTACATCAACAAGATGATACATTCTTAAGTTCACATATTTAAAACTTCAGGTGATGAACAGATATCTATTACTTGAAACCGCTATTGAAAGCGTGGCTGAAAAGCTCAACTGCGAATTGCAGAGTCAGAAAATTCATGTGTTAGATTAGGAGTTCACAAAGCTGAAATGGTCAGTAATTTTCAAACACAATTTCAGCACTGATTTCTTTAGAGAAGAGAAAAAATTAATTAAATCTTATTTTCCCTGTTTCTTCTGAAAAATTTGTGTTTTATTAATAAGCTTAAGTCTTTCTAGCCTTAACTCATATATTTCTACTGTAGGAGCACACGAAGACTGGAAAGTGGTGGACAATAAGCTCATAGGAACCACAGACTGCACAATTTTGACTGAATTACACATTTAGATATTTGACATAAGGACAAAGAAGTGCTTTAGCATTTCAAAAGTGGGAGATGCATCTGGAGAACTGTGTTTCTGTGGTTCACAAGGTTTAGAATGTCAGATTCTATCCCCATCTTTAAGGTGTTAGGAAGGAGGCATGCTATTTAATTAAAAATGTGGTCTCTTACAAAGTGTTTGTTATCAGACTTCTTTATAAAATGTCTTCCTGCTCATTACTAAAACAACAATCAAACAGTTAAAAAAATCCTGAGGTTGAATATTTCTTGGTGACAAATAACTGTTGCTTCAGCTCTTATGTACTTGTCTTTGTCAATAATGTAATGATTTTAAGAAAAAAGATGCAGAAACCAGGAGAGCTGTGAGTGTTACTTCAGTTTTGGTACACACTGCAGTTCTTGTACACTTACCTACACTGTTCATCCATCCCATCTGAGTCACGACTAATGTCATCACTCATGTAATACTTGTAGCAAGTCTGTAAAGAAAGAGAGAGCACAAGGAATTCTTTATTAAATCCCAACTGGGCTTCAGCAATTCATTATATTTCAGCACGTATTAGAAGCAAGCCAGTAAAAGCAGCAGCTATAAGGTCTTCAGCACTCTAAACCTTTTACATTTGTTTTAATCTAAAACAAATCTTCCACGGATAAAACAGGTCCCAAATCATGACTTATTTAGATGGCTCAAGGTTTGTTTCAAAATTAAACAGGCTTTTGTTTGATGCCTGCATATTTGTGTATTTTAGAACATCAGCTGAGTATTTCTCTCCAATCTGAACATTTTTTCCATCTATTTCCTAGGTAAATCAACTCCACATCCTCCCTGACACAATTAATCCTACATAAATTACAATTTTCAGCTGGATGCTCCTTATGTTAGCGTGTGATGCCATAAGGCTTTAGATAAAAATGTCTTCAGCATTTATCATGATGTTAACATCCAAGAATTCCATTTCCGGGTGCAGACTAAGCATCTTCATTGAAAATTTGATAATGGTAAGAAAAAATCCCCAAATGATTCAGCTAGAAGTATTGATGGCTTCAGTTGCTGAACTCTTTACACCAAATTCTGAAGGTTTGGTGTTATTTTTTTCCCAGTTGTTAGTGAAGAAGGTTCTCCCAGACTTGTAGCTCTACTCTGCACAAGCATTAATACAATTCAGAATCCAGAAGAGGCTTCATCACCTGAATTTAAAATGATGATGCCCCATTATCTGGAACAGACTTGCACATCTGTTCAACTAAACTATCCAAACAAGCAAAATCAACATAAAGCCTCAGTAAAATCTGATGTTTAGACACTTGATGGAATATTCACAGTCAAAGGAAAACAGCTTCTCAGGTCTGGGACTGTTTACCTAAGCAGGAGAAAAATAAGGGCAGCACTAGGCACAGAAATAATGGAAGAGCTGGAGTATGGAGATCAGGGGTTCCCATTCCTCCCTCTCACATTAATATAAGGCCATGTTCAATTAAGTAAAAATGCAGAAAATCAAGGGAAACAACCCTTGATGTAATTCATGCAGCAGAGCTCCCAGCCAAGAGCTGCTATTGAGCCCAACACCCTGCCCAGGTTACAAAAATGAGGTCACTGGTGTGCACTGCAGGAACACAGACAGCCACAGCCACGTGCTGAGGGTGTGCAAGGCCAGCAACAGGAGCTGGGACTCCAATGGAGATGGGCAAAGGTCACCATGCGAGCTGATTTTTGTGAAAGAAACAAGCCCGAAAGCAGAGAAGAGCCAGCACACCAGACTGGATATCCGGGCATGGCTGAGCCAGTTTGTCAGCTGAGTATGTAACACTAATGAGGAACTGGGAAGAGGGAGGAGGAGAGGAGAGCAAGGAAATGCTAAATGTACTTTGTAACACAGAACTGTATCTCTATCCTCAGCAATATCTTTATAAATACAGTATCTCCACGACTATAGAAATATGCAGGGAGATCTCTGCAGCTCTCTGAAAATTACCAGAGGTCTCCACAACAGGAGGCAGGGACATTTCCTTCCTGCCCTGTCCCACCTCTTCCCACTGCAGCCAACTCGGGCCCTCTGTGGAGCCACCTGGAAGCCACACAGCTGAAAACTCACATACTGGGCTTAAGGTTATGGATCAGACCAGCACTGCAAAGCTGCCATAAATTAAACCAGTCCAGGAGCTGGCAGAAACAGAGATGGCTTTGAAGCTGCTTTTCTGCTCCTTATTTCAGTGCTGTTTTACATGGAATGCTTTACCAGGAGATGCAGGCTTGAATCTGTTCTTAAAATACATTATGAGTAGGCAGAAATTTCAGACAGATCATTTAACATTAAAAATTCACTAAGATTATACCCTTAAAGCTGTAGAAGTAAATAACAAAGAAACCACAACCAGTTTAACTGGGATATAAGAAAAAAAAAAGGAATATAAATTTGTGTAGATTTGCCTTTTTTCCCTCCTTTTAACTTCCTTAATTGTAACAGCTAATGACTGAAAACTTTATTGACTAATGAACCAGAATTACTCCCACAAAAATCCTGCCCAAATCAACTAATAAGATATTTTGAAACAAAACCAAACTGTTTAGCACATACCTTACAAATAAGCACTTTCAGTGTCGGGTGTCTATAGATTGAATCCTTTTGAAAATGGTTCACCTGCTGCCCACAAGCTGTACAGCTTACAATTCCATGGAGTCCTTCTTCTACAGAGAGGATTACAAACCACACATTAACTCTTTTCATTTTTATTTAAGAACTCTGCATATACCTACAGCATTTTCTTACAATACTCTGGCCTGTCAGGTTTATCACATGCCTTTATTTCTGCACCACCCAGCACCAAAGAAATCTTTCTGTAACCATTTGCCATTTAAAGACTGAATTTTCCCCTGATTTCTATGCTTCACTTGGGGTCAAGATACAATTCTTTCCCTTTGAGAGGTTTAATTTGGGTTAACTGGTCACTTCATGAAAACACACGTAAATAGGAATCATCACTAAAATTCTTTCAGAGCAGCTCTGATATTCTGGACAACATTCCCCATTCAACCTTTGTTCAACAAATATCATTGGAATTTATGTTTGTATTATGACATTGCTTTCACAGTTTTAGTTTCTTAAAGAAAACCACGAAAAACTCTTACAGAAATTGCAGTTAATCCTTGTAATAGTGCCTTAAAAATCTTTTCTCACATTTTGTTCCCTTCTCACTGGCGGTTTTTGGGTTTTTCTGAAGCTACAGTTTTGCTATGATACACACGTTCTCCCCATGTTGCTGATTGTCCCGTGGTGTGTGCACCACTCTGCTGCTGCACATATGTTTGGTCAAGAAATGGGTTTTTTTTAATGCCAACCTCCTAATTCACTTCAGAAGGGGTGAACTTGGGCCTGGCAGGCTCACTCCGTGCCAGGCTCTTAATACTCGGAGACCTTTTGGTTTTCAACAGCACAAAAAGGAAAATCATTTGTCAAAGTTCTACACTTCCAAAAGCCTCATTTGGGATCAAGCAGATACAGGTTTGATAAGAGATCCCTTAACTGCGACTTGTCCTTTGCTGTTGTGTTCAGTGATTAAGTCAATAAGGAAATTAAACAGTTTAATTTAATGACTACAGTCTGAGTACAGACTCTGTATTTTTTTCTATTTTTAATTAAATAATCACTACGCCAGAATTAGAACCAAGCACCAACACCACCACATTAAGGAACTGCATGAATATTCTCAAGACACAGTACAGGCTCCCAGCAATCAGCTGCTGAAGCACAACCTCAGATGGCTCGGGGGGCAGTGAAACAGCTGATCCACCCTCCTAACTGAGTGAAATTCTGAATACAGGGTGTGTTTGCACCCTCCAGCCATTCCTGACTGCACGCCCTGCAGAGCCTGTGGACCTGTAAGCCCCTCTCAAGAGCTGCACACCAGCTCAAACACCGGTTTCAAACGCGGCCGTGACCGCGGATGAACACACCCATCACATCACATCACATCATATCACACTCCTCGGGAAAGAATCCCACATTCTGCAGCACAGAATCCAAGCCTGGCACCACCACAGTCCTTCCACTGCTGCAGGAATCACCGAGGGTCCCAGCCGACCCAGGGAGAACATGATATTCCCTGCCAAGTCCTCAGCCACCTCAATCTTTCCCACAACCAAGGGGAAGCACTACGGCCTCCTCCCTCAAACCTGCAAGCTGGCACCAGGAAAAGAGAGAATTTATGAGGCAAACCTTTGTAAACCATGTTACTACTACAAATGATGGTGATCCAAAGAAATTAAACTACTACTAATTCATTAATATTGAGAAACTACTTAGTTAAAAACATTAACTGAATTTATTAGCAAAAATATAACCATGCGGCAGACACAAAACCTGAAAATAATGACACAGTGCCTCTTACAGTCCTATATAAGAGCATTTGGTTGCTAGAAAGGCAAGAGTTCTGCTTCTACCACTATTTCTAATACTCATAGGACATATTCCTACTAGAAATGTAAATTTTTTTTTTTAATATACATATACAATATCTATATATATATATATCAGGCACAGTACATGAGTAACCAGTCCAGATATCAGATACACAGAGGAAGGCCTGCAAATGCCCTAGGGATGGAGATTAAAAAAGCTGGAAGGGCAGGTCATACAGACTGTCCTGGGGATGCAGATACAGGCCACAAAGCTCAAGCACAAGTGTCTTATCTTTTTAACACTGTACCCCTGAAGAGTCCTGTTGGACCACATGTAGAATTGTTATAAGCACAAATGGAAGAAGCATTCTTATATGAACAGGACATCTTGCATGAATAAAACAGAACCAACTTCCAAAGTTCATAATTTGGAGGGAACATCAATGCTCAAAATGTCACTGACACCACACAAGCCCAGGGGTATGCACAAGCATATTTCCACACAGTCACAGTTCACTCCCCTTCAACCACAGTGGAGAAATAGCACTCAATAAATTACTTGAGAGGAGAGCAAGGGTCTCAAATGATACAATGGGAAGATGATGTGTGCAAGAGCTGTTTGTATGAATACCCTGGGTACTGCTGGAGGTGTGTGGGCTAAGATATTGCCAACAGGGTTAACAAAAATATCTGCCTTCTTTTTGGCTACATTATACACAATCCTCCCTCCTCTCCTTTACTTTGGGGGAAAAAAAAAAGAGAGAAATTAATTTCTGTGAGCATTATAACCCCCCTAACTTCTTAATTTTAGCAGCAGCTATGGCAAACCAGCTGACACAGCAGCTTTTCAAAGGTAATCCTTAGAAGGGCCCACTGATTGGGAATTTCCCACAATTTACAAGCAAAACAAAAAAGTCTTTATATGGTTTGAGGGTTTAGGATTTTTTCTTAGCTCACTGATGGATAATCTGCCTGTACATGTCCCTGCTCAAACATGGTTGCTTTCCTGGTGAGTCAGCGAATGCTCCTGGATCAATGGTGCTCCAATGTAATTCCTTAAAATAGGAATACCTGTAACACCTGATTGCAACCAAGCAACTGTACCTAATGAAGCATCCTATACCTACTGAAAATAAGGAGTTAATGGGAACTAATCTTAGCTTTCACTGCTGCACTGCAGGGGCAGCAATGGAGGCTAATTTCTATCAGCTAAAATCCTCAATGAACAAAGAGCCAGAAGAGTGGAGGTATTTTTAGGATAATTTATCAGAAATATGGACAATTTTTAGATGTACCAAATGTGGTCGTAAGCAACAATTTAAACCCGTTTCAATAGATGTTTTAAATTGTATTTACCTCCACGCTTTTTGGGAGCTTCAGGTTTCATTTTAACGGTATTTCTGCTTCTAAATTCAGGCCCTTTAAAATCATCTTTGTCTTCATTCAGCACTGGCTCAGGCTGTACAACCACTGTACCTAGAATAATTTTATTTAGAAATTGGAAACCATTACACATCCAAGCGAAGTGCAAAAGTTCTGATTAATAAAGCCAAAAAAAAAAAAGTGCAATCCGTTGACTAAAACTCAACAAAGTTTTGAATGCACAGATGTTCACAGAAAAAAAAACCAAAAAAAACAAAACCAACACCACACATTTCAGACTCCATCTGTGTTGCAGCTGTAGGACAGAAGCCAAGGAGTGACTGGGTTGAGGAGCAAATGCTGCTCTCTCTGCCCTGCTGGGGCACATGCAGGACAGGACTGTCACACTGCTGGGACAGGAACTTGCTACCAATAATTAAATCCCTCACTTAAATCCCTCAAAACCCTTAGAGTAACTAGGCTTTTCTCTCTTTGACCCCTTCTATTCAGTTTCGCTGAAACTGAAATAACTTGATTTATTTCAGTATGAAATAAACAAAAAAAGCAGTGGAATAAAACCTGCTTTGTCTCTTAACAAGATTCAAAACTGACATTTTCATTTAAACAGGGTACTAATCAAAATTATGTGAAGGAAAAAACATATCTTTCCATTTAAGAGCCTAGTTTTCCTGTGAGGACACTGAAAATAATCTAATATTCTGAAAAAAAATCATTTAAGAATGCCTGCTCTAAATACTGCTACTCATGCAGTAAACAGCAGCAATTTTTCCTGTAACTCTCTTAGGTAAGAAATGGAGATTAATCCAACTCACACTGCAACTAAGAGCAGAGGGATGTAGGCCTGCACTGCTAACTGCTTCTAAAAGGTGCTTAAAAATAGATCCAATAATGGCATTTTCCCCCTAGGGTTAGTTTTGCTTAAGTTGATCTAATTGCTAATAACCTCAAAGACAGCACAGTAAAATAAGACCTCCAAGTGACAGAGCTTGAGACTCCTGCAAAACAACAGAATAAATCACTTCCCCTGTTTTGTGCTGGTTTTATACAGATGTCAGCAGGCATTTGAAATTAAGCCACCAGAACATCCTTGTGCACCCACGGATTAAAATATGCTGGGTTCCAAACTGAAGGTGCTCGGGTTCCCCATTTTGTGTGGACAGAAAGCCAACAGGACCTTCAAGAGGCATTTTACTAATACATGTGCATTCTAGTCAATTATTTATGCTGCGTCATAATCTCAGCTAATTTGCTGAATTCAGAAACAAAAGAAAGAAGACATGACCTACCTTTAGGCAAGCTTTGCATATCTACATCATTTTCTGAGTTCTCATTTGAAATATCTTCATTTACAGTTTCATCTACGATTTGTTCATCATCTGACCCAACATATTTTGTTACAACTGTAGGTTTCCTGCATAGACAGGAAAAAAAACATGCTCTGACAAACAGTACATACTGCAATTCAGGTAAGCTTTCCAGGCAAAACACCCTATTAACTGTGGAAAACTAAGTTATTTTTAAATTAATCAAAGGCATTATGAGGTGGGATGCTCCAAGTTATTACAATACATAAATTGTAGGCTAATTTTCTGGTTTGGAACTGGAAGTCTCCCCTCCCACGTGAAAGAGAAATATATACTAATAAAGTATTTTTGTTGTAAAATCGAGGTTTGATGTGTTTTTAAGAAAGTCACAATTCCAGGACAGCAGTCTAAATGAAACACAAGTGAATGTCTGCTCATGAATTTTATACATCATTCCAGGTTTAACAGGCAGCACAAAGAGAACACACAGATATTAGCAAATTACAAAAAGGATCTTGGCAGAAGAGATGCTTGCAAGGAAATGAAGGAAATGCAGAAAGAAATGAAAAAGCTGTTGAACAAAAGGATCAGCTGACAGAATTCCACACAAACATAATTTAGAACTGAATCCATGAAAACGAAAGAATTTACTGTGTCAGGATGGGGAGAAAATAATACAGAATATGGAGCAAATTTTTCAGTATTCTGAAGGCAATGCATGAACTGCTGCAGGATACTGGTTTGGTCAGTATAGGGCACAGTATGATAAATGGATGAGTGAAAATCCCTTTAGTGATAAGACAGAAAGCAAAAAGCAGGACTAAAAAAGTATATAAATGAAGAGTTCAGCAGGACACTGGATTCAAAAGATGAGGGAGAAACTAAAGCCAAATATAAAAACCATACTTGCAAATATGGCATCAAGACAAATATAAAAAGAAGACTGACGAATATTAATTCCAGCAGACATGATAAAATAAAGCAACTTGGATTAAAAAGAGAGTGAAAAGAGATACAGACTTTTACAGAGCAGTACTAAGGCAGCTGCTTTTGAAAGCTCAACTCCCTGCACAGTTCACTGGGATTTAATAAAAATCACAGAGGACAGAATTTGAGTGAACATCAGCTGAGAGCAGACAAGGATGAGTTTGACTGGACCAAGTCTGTTCTTACTTGGGACACAAATGATTTGTGTTCTGTAGGTTCACGCAGTTGGTAAACAATTCACACTTTTTAGATCAAAGAGCACAAAAGGATAAGCAGGGATCCAGCAAATGGCAGTTTCTGCACAGGACAACTCAACAGCCCAGTCTGATGCTGCACTCTCCCAACAGTCAGGCACATAAAGCCTTTTTTTCTGTGTATGACCCAAGTTACAGTCTTGGAAGAATCCTACATGTACAAATAGCAAGACTGAAGGAACTCCTGTATAAACTCCTTTGTCCTAAAGACATGGGATAATTTTGTCTTTGTACTAATCAAGCTTTAGCATTTTATTCATTCACTCTGAGAAACTGTTTGAATTTTAAGTGTACTATGAGGCATTTGTTTTACCAGCACTCTACTAATTTCATGGATTTATACTGGTGTGGTCCAAAAATATTTGACACAGTGCACCCACTTTTCTACAGCTTCCCATACCCAAAATGTAATTTATTTGCTTTTATTTTCCAAACCAACCTTTTGGAACGGGATAATCCTAAAGATTTGGTTCTTTCTGAAGAACTACTTCCCTAAAAACAAGAAAAAAAAAGAGTAAAAGTCAACACATTTGTATCCAAGGGACCTGTCAAAAAACAGCTTCTTGCATTAACCAGAACACAACTCAGAAGTCACCACTACCCTTATAAAAATAATTTTAAAAGAGCAGCAAGGAAAGCAGTAACAACAAGTGACAATTTCAACAGTCATGCCAGGTCAGTCCAGCTGCATCTACGGAGTTTCAGGTCAGAATTTAGCAGCTCACACAGGTCTGTGAATGCCCCTCATGCTGTGTGAAGGAACCATCCCCTTTTCCAAAACACCATTGCAGAGGGCTCTGGCACTCAGGAGCAGCAGCAGCAGCCTGCACCCAGGAATTGCCAGCAGAACAGACACTTGCATGTGGCTCATGTGCCAGAAAGCACTGGCTGCCTTCATAGCAAAACTGATTTTTTCAGCAGTTCTTGCACTCAGATCACAGCTAGGTCTGGGCAGCTTAAAATACCTGAATTTACAGCAGTAAAAGCAAATTAAGGCAGGACACTGGCACTTGTGTTTTCTCTACAATGTTAAGATATTGTCCACCAGAGTGTTTCCAACAGGAGAACAGACAGAAGTAAGAAACACCACATCAAAAATTTCTGCTCATGTTTAATAAAGATCCAGTATGTCTATTTTGATTTTTTTTTTTTAAAGGGAGCATATTTGCCTAAAAGGACAACTAAGTACCTGCTGCTATCTGAGTAACAGGGTGAAGGATGATGACATTAATGGGTGCTACTGACAGTACTATTTAAGTATTTATTGTAAAAGCAACAGAGTGAACTCAGCCACTGTGTGCTAGACATGCAACTAGAATTCAAAAGCATTTTTATTCCTACCTCGTCCCTATTGTTCTCCATTGCAGCTGGGCTTCCTTTAGGTTCTCTACTTTTACCTGTGGAGAGAAATTGAAGAAGTCCACTGAAATGCAAGGAACAGCAGAAGTTCTTCACATTGCACATCACAGCATTGTTTATGTTTCACCAGCCTGGACAGAGGTAACTGGGACTTTCAGAGACAAACTGCTGCACAACAAAAGATTTTCCATTGCATGGCATAAATTTTACAGAAATAATTCAGAAATCCCTTTCCCTGGGAGCCTTCCTGTTGGTGAAGAAATACTGAAGTACTGGAAGTGCAACAGCATGCAGAAATAATATCAGTGCATTTTTCCTGATCTCTGAGAAGTTACTACAAGTATTTTCTCTTACACATCTCGACATAAGAAACAAAGTATTAAATCGGGGATCATGGAACCACAGACAAAAATCCCATTTGATCCAAGTTCTGACTGAGAATTCCTATTTCTCAGTCTTGGGAACGGTGGAATATCAAGCCTAAAGACCTGCAACCTATTGGCACCTGCTCCAATCCACCAGTCCTGGAAATGGAAAGGAAGGTTTGGAGTTCAGTGATAGAACAGTTCTTGAATGAAGTTGCTCCAAAAGCTTAGGGACAGCAGGATTTTACAGATGCTACTGAGTAAGAAGTGTAATTACAGGATACTTATCAGGATTATTTGTGATTTTAACAGAAGACTACTAGCACTGCAACTTCTTTATCCTTAAACTTCAGTTCTGGGGAAAACCAAACCATTTGCTTCTACAATTTGAAAACACTGAATCACTTCGAGAATTCAATGCTGGATATTTGACCACTGCTGAATTGTTAGAGTGAATTTCAAGGAAAATCATCCAGCCATTTCCATGTGTGAGGGAGGAAATAAAAAATAGAAGCAGACAATGTTGTTGGCTTTTTTAAGTACCTGAAATTTCTTCTCTAGAATATTACAGACATTCCCCTATTGTGAGGGAGAAACCTGAGATTTGGAAGGAGGGTGACATTCCTTCTGGAGCTTGGATACTGCCCACCTTCTACTCTTGACCAATTTTGCCCGAGTGATAAACCCATGGAAAATACCAGGCTGCAGAGCTTGGCAGAGCTTCCCGTGCTCTGGCAGCCCCAGCGCGTACAGAATCTGCACTCACACCAGCGGCCTGATGCACACGTGCTATTCCCAAAGCAGCTGAACGTGATCCGGGGCCACGTTCTCCGTGTGCATCATCCCCACCCAAGGGGCCCGTGGGCCGCAGCCATCCCCACCGAAGGAGCCCGCGGGCCGCAGCCATTCCCACCGAAGGAGCCCGCGGGCCGCAGCCATTCCCACCGAAGGAGCCCGCGGGCCGCAGCCATTCCCACCGAAGGAGCCCGCGGGCCGCAGCCATTCCCACCGAAGGAGCCCGCGGGCCGCAGCCATTCCCACCGAAGGAGCCCGCGGGCCGCAGCCATTCCCACCGAAGGAGCCCGCGGGCCGCAGCCATTCCCACCGAAGGAGCCCGCGGGCCGCAGCCATTCCCACCGAAGGAGCCCGCGGGCCGCAGCCATTCCCACCGAAGGAGCCCGCGGGCCGCAGCCATTCCCACCGAAGGAGCCCGCGGGCCGCAGCCATTCCCACCGAAGGAGCCCGCGGGCCGCAGCCATTCCCACCGAAGGAGCCCGCGGGCCGCAGCCATTCCCACCGAAGGAGCCCGCGGGCCGCAGCCATTCCCACCGAAGGAGCCCGCGGGCCGCAGCCATTCCCACCGAAGGAGCCCGCGGGCCGCAGCCATTCCCACCGAAGGAGCCCGCGGGCCGCAGCCATTCCCACCGAAGGAGCCCGCGGGCCGCAGCCATTCCCACCGAAGGAGCCCGCGGGCCGCAGCCATTCCCACCGAAGGAGCCCGCGGGCCGCAGCCATTCCCACCGAAGGAGCCCGCGGGCCGCAGCCATTCCCACCGAAGGAGCCCGCGGGCCGCAGCCATTCCCACCGAAGGAGCCCGCGGGCCGCAGCCATTCCCACCGAAGGAGCCCGCGGGCCGCAGCCATTCCCACCGAAGGAGCCCGCGGGCCGCAGCCATTCCCACCGAAGGAGCCCGCGGGCCGCAGCCATTCCCACCGAAGGAGCCCGTGGGCTGCAGCCATCCCCACCGAAGGGGCCCTTGGGCTGCAGCCATCCACACCGAAGGGGCCCACGGCCCGCAGCCATCCCCTCCCAGCTCGGGGCTGACCTGGCTGCTCCTGCCCCAGCCACTCCAGGGCTGCCAGAGGGAGAGCAGCGCTTGGCTCCCCCTGGGATTGCTGCTCCAGGGAAGGAGCTGAGCTCTTGCAACAAGAACAGGCATCTCCTGAGCTCTCCGTGACTCTCCTGCCGGCACCCATGCAGTGGAGAGGAGGGAGACATCCAGTTCCAGTGCACAGGGGATAGAGGAACATTATTAAAGCTATAAAGCAAGTACTGCTTCCTGTTTTAACTGACCTCTGTGGCAGGGACATAAATTTTGGGTGAAGCAGTTTCAGCTAATACCCAACTGATTGCTAGCAGCCAGGCCTCCTGGGCCACACTTAACCACCTTCATCATCATCTCCCTCCTCACAACACTCTACCCAATAGTTCACATATCCTCCAAATGCTGCAACAAAACAAGATCCATTACTAAATAAATCTGATTTGGCCCTGCCCCAGTCACATCCATAACTTCTGCTTGTAATGAGCACCCTGTGGATTAAAAAAAAAAGCAAGCACAGTTGCTGAAGACACTTTCATTATGCACAGAACATTGGGAGGGGAAGGAAATTCACACAATTAATTCTGGCATTTCCTAATATTTAAGTGTTTAATCCTAACTCTTCAACTTTAATATGTTCTTTTAGATCTCAAAACCAACACTAAAATATGTCTGCTATGAATTTGCAAGTGTACCCATTTCAAAGACAATCTGTTTTACGGCAAGGAACCAAATGCTAATTTTTAACTACAGAGGATAAAGGGAGATTTCTTTTTCCCAGTGTGCTCCTCAGCAAAATTCCACTCTGAGATGCATCTACATCACAGTTTATTTTACTATTCTGCTCAAGCATCACATGAGTAGTTTCTTTTTCCTATGCTAGCAGTTCGGTTTGATGCTGACGTGAGGAGGTGAGCGCCACAGGCAGCAAACTCTCTCTGAACAAAACATTAAAAGATAAAAACTACATGCCAGAAAACCCATGGAAGATATTACTTAAGACAATAGGAGTTTGAAAATAAACTCTGTAATACAGCCAGTGTAATACACTCTCATTCTCCTGCAGTCCACCACATCAGCACAACTTTTAGCTCATTAAACAATACAGAATGAAAGGTTTTGCACCTGTATCCAGTCCAATTTAAAGTAAGAAATAAATTTAACCAGTTAAATTTGGAAACAGATTTTATTCAGTACTGACATGAAATAGCTTCACTTTTAATCACTGTCATCTAAGTGTTTAAACTCTGTTACCTATTTCTATCTTAAAAGTAAAAATTTCCAATATCAATTCTGACCTAGTGTAGGACTCTGGGGTTTTTTTAAAGTATTACTTTCTTTTCAAATGTTTCCAGATTATACGAAGAAATTTTTTTCAAATTACTATGAAACCATAATCTCCAGAACTTCTTCCACACCCACAAGGACTGCAAAAGCTTTACTGCAGCAGAAAAACCAAGACACTGCATTTATAAATTCAGGAACGCTGAACAAGGAACTCCTAGCACAGCAAATATGTGTGTGTTTGCTATCTCGTGTTTCATAGAAAAAAAATTACCAGAAGATTAGGGGTTTTTTTCACCTTTAGAAAGATTTAGAGCTGAAATAAATATTGTATCAAAGGCCTATTGTGTATTTATCAAGGTATCACCACTTAAATCACATTAAGGCTTCATATAATTACCCCAGTGAAGTGTGATATAGTGAAATAACATCAAGTTATTTGACTTTAGAAATCACATATACATTGAAAATAAACACAAAACGTCTCTTTACCTATACTTTTGTTTTTAGATAATGCTGGAGGAGAGTTTGCGTCCTCAGATTCTTCTGATGAGTGAGCCAAGAAGTCATGGAGTTTCTGTACCAAAGTATTCAACTTGCTTTCACTGTTAAAATACAAGTAATACTTAGGAGTTACTTACATATCTCACTCCAAATTATCAAGCTTGAAAGAAACGATGTTTAATCTCAATTCATACATCCACAAGAGATTTAAACATTTGTTTCTGCACGAGTATATCAGAGTAAATAAAAAACATAACTTTGCTTAATACTGAGTGAAATAGTAGGTGCAGCCTTATTGACAAAAAAGCACTAAGGATTCTGTTCATAATAAAAAGACTATTTTAAGTCATTTTCACTGTTTACAGTTATTGACAAAATTCAAGAAAGTCTGAGTGGTAACGCTGCTGTTACATGAAGACAGCAAATAATTAATATTCTACTTGTCAGAAGCCAGATAGGTAAGAATAACAAAATCTTTATTTTATTACCAAAAATACCACCTTTGGAATATAAACCACGAGAACTAACAGAAGAGTTTCACCTGCAAACTTAGAAACAAACAGGTCCACTGAATATGACAGTGAATAGTTCAGGGAATATGAATAGTCCGCTGAATATGAAAGTTTGCTGATGCAAAACTTTTATTAAATCTACCATCTACATAGATGTTGGTTCGTGTTAATTTTGTCAAGAAACAACCATGCAGGACCAGATCATTCCTTGACCCTTTTGTGAGTGCTGATGATGAATTCATAAAAGATAGTATCCAAGAACTTTCTCTGGACACTTTTAGACCCTGGAATTTCGGTCTTGTGCACATTTATCGATTACAGTAAAAAGCAACACCTGGATCCCAGGCTTTCCTTAAAAAGCCGTTCCATTTCATACCCCCTGGCATTTCACATGGTTTATGTCTCCCAAAACTCCTGCAGTTTTCCTGCAGGCTTTTCCAGCTGCCCTGACTGAGGCCAAGGGTGCTCAGCCCCTGTTTGGAGCTGTTTGCTCCCTCCCCTCCTATCAGCCCTCTGCGATCTGCCAGCCATCCCTCCTGACTCATCACACCTTATCTGCTGCTCCAGGCGGTTCTCCCACTCCTGATCTACCCTACCCCCAGCTGAAGGGAGCCCAGCTGAAGGATAAAGCCTTCCACTGTTTATTTCCCCAATAATTTCAAAATAGTCTTCTAATAGCAAGAAGAAATTACATTTTCTGTGCCTGTTTAATTCGTCATAGGAATTTCTGAATAATCAGCCGGAGCACTTACCTTTACCATCTCTACCATTTCTCTGAACACATCCATTTATTAACTTCTGACTTTCAATTTAACTGTTATTGCTAAAAAAAATCCCATTTTATCAGAAGGACATGAAGGTGAGTGCCCCCCTGAGCAGTGAGTGGAAGGATATCCTCACATCAATGCCAGTGACTATTCCAACCAGCGAAAATTACCACATAAAACAGCATAAACCATCCATTTAAAAAAAAAAAAAATCATCTGCAATTTCTTTCAACCTCCTGAGGTACTCAAAATAAAACAAAATAGCACTTTGCAATGAAAAGATTTTCTGCATGAGTGAAGGGCACTTTTCTTTCGAGACTACACATGTACCATCAATCACTTGAGCAAGTCTGAAAGAGCGGAACAAAGCTCCTTAACTCTCAAGAGTACCTTAAAATTTTTCTCTCAATCTGTCCAAAAGTCTTTCCTTCTAATTACTGGACTCACGCTGCTACCCAACTGCCAGTTCCCTAATCTTGGGCTTCCCTTTTTCTCATGGATGGAAGGCATACTTGGAAAACATTACAGAAAATGATAACGGTACACTGCAGTCTTAACAGCTTGCATGCTCTCCTTTAGAAAGGAGATTTAATGACAATTTACTCGCATTAAGCGAAAAAAAAATTAGAGTTGTTCAGAATTATTTGATAGTAAAAGCATATAAAGAGATTTTATATCCATTCCAGATGGTCTGAAGAAATAAAGCACATTTAGAAAGGCCACAAGAAAGTACATTTTTGGTAGTAAAAACAACAACGACAAAAAGCCACACATGTGGAATTCTGAGTTTATAAATAACTTGTCTTGCTAAAAACATTTTAGAAAGAAAATGGGAACTATAGATAAGTTTAGTACTGTTGTCAATGCAAAACTAATTCAGAATAGTATGCATGTGTCTTTGTGACTAATATTTGGAACATTATCTACTATCCTTTATTAACTCTTATCCTAACTAACCTAAAATTATCGTTTTCAGAGCAAAATGTTCTCGCTGACAACCAATCAAAAAGATGGTATACAAACTAATAATTGAAAGTCGTCTCAACTTGCTTTTTCTCTTGATTATTCATCATTTTGTACCATAAGCCTTTGTTAAGGAATACCAGGTCAAATCTAAGTAAAGGTGTTACACTTACTATACTTCACTGGAGAGAAATGTTAATTTAGGGCAATGCTTTACGTGGTTTTGTACAAAAGTGATTTTATGTCATGCGTTTATACTTGAGAATAATTATCTTTTTTTTTTTTAAAGCTTCTACTGCAAAATGCTTAATCTTGGCAGTACAGACCCAGTCACTATTAAATTGATCACAACCTATAAACGTGTGTTTTTTTAAAAAAATATGGGAGTCTAAAAATGTAGAACCACCTCTGAAGCACCACTGAGGCCAGCAGGCTCCTCTACACTGATGGTCCCCACACTATTTATTAGTGTTTTCAGACTGGACTTTTCTTAGCAAATGGCTTCCCCATCACTGTAGAGTTATTTCAACACTGTTCAGCCTAATTAAAACAGGACTGAAAGGGAAGGTGCCCTGCTATTATTGGTTTGGCCATGAACCTGATTTGTGACCTTGGGAACTACCTTGGAACACACAATTCCTTACCTACATTCAGAGCAAGTGCTAAAAAACAAACAATAAACGTCTGGCCCTTACAGGATAACAAAACATCCAGAGCAGGCAAATTACCTCTAAATGAGTCCACAAATAATTAGAATAAATAAAGAGCCAGACAGGCTGTGTCCTAACCTAGCCATAACACACTTCATTCCGGCTGGCTCCTGAGTGCTGTCCCCTTGCATGTTCTTACCTGAACTGGGTTTCTGCAGCCAAGTTTTGGCAGTGGGGGGCTACGGGGGTGCCAAACTTCTGTGCAGAGGTGCCCAAAGCTTCCCCCATGTCCCGGCCTGCTCCGAGAGGGACACGCTGCTGGCCAAGGCCGAGCCCATCAGCAGTGCCTGCAGTGCCTCTGCGATTATGTATTCGGGAGGGGAAAAACACCTGCTGCACAGAGCAGCTGGGAGAGAGGAGCGAGTATGTGACAGCAACAACCCTGCAGACACCGAGGCCACGGAAGAAGAAGCGGAGGAGGCGCTCCAGGGCCAGCAGAGATCCACCTGCAGCGCACGGGGGGCCGCAGGGAGCAGAGAGGCAGCGGCAGCCCGAGGAGGAGCCCGCAGCGGCACAGGGCGATGCCCGCAGGAGGCTGAGCGCCCAGGGGAAGCCTGTGCCGGAGCAGTCTCTCCTGAACCCCTCGGGGTGGGAAGGACCCACGCTGGAGCGGTTCGTGCCGAGCTGCAGCCCATGGGAAGGACCCACACGGGAGAAGTGCATAAAGAATCATTCCCCATGGGAGGGACCCCACACTAGAGCAGAGGAGGAGGGTGATGAGCTGACCCCAGCCCCCAGCCCCATCCCCCTGCACCGCTCACCGGGGGCAGGCAGAGAATCAAGTGAAACTGAACCTGGGAGAAAGGGAGGGGTGGGTAGAAAGTGTTTTAACGTTGGGGATTTATTTCTCCTTACCCTACTCCGATTCGACTGGTAATAAATTAAGCTGATTTCCCCAAGCAGAGTCTGTTTTGCCTGTGATGGCAATTGCTGAGTGATGCCCCTGTCCTTATCTCAACCAGAACTTTTCATCGTCCTCTCCCTCCCCTGCCCAGCTGAGGAGGGGCACTGATGCAGGGGGTACCCACCAAGCCACCTCACCCCCTGTGCCAGCTGATGACTGTGCTTCCCCAAAGCAAATCACATCCCCCTGGACAAATAAAATGTTAAGGAACAGTTTTGATTCGGATCCAACCTGCCACACATTCACATGATCATATTTCTTCTGAAGGCAGGTGAGGGGATGAGAATTCATAACCAGGGCAGTGGAAGGAGCAGCACTGACCACTTCAGCAGCAAACCCAGGACACATTGGATTATCCTGTGAAACTGCACTGAAAACGTTGTTACTGCACTCAGTTTCTATTTACTTTCTTCAGACACTTCAAAAGTGGAAGTGGGGAACGTCCCAGTTATTGTCAACATCTGGAATAATAATTTGGAAGCTGCATTTTCTTTAAACAAACACCTACAAACGATTAGTCTAAACAAGTATCCCTCATCTGCATTTCAAGTGGCTCCTGAAAGTGACAGGAGTCTTTTCCAGCTTTTATCTATCCCAGTGTTGACAAATATGCTTTTTTAAAGCATATGCCTTCCTTAAGATCAATACCTAAGATTTTTCTATGTTTAAACTTTTAAAATAGTTCAAGGCACAAGTTTTTTAAATTCATGTTTAGAGTTGCTTCAAGTCAAGTCTCAGCCATTTTTTGCTTTTGAAACTGAAATGAAACACTGCAGAACAACTATTAAGCAGACAAAATTAAACAATCCTTAGGAAAAAGAATTAAAGAAAAATAAAACCAGATGTACTTTTAAACTGCTGGTCTGTAGACTGCCAGCCTCTGCTTCAGACTGGGTCCCTGTGTGAACAGCAGAAATCCAACAAGCCACAGCAAAAGTCTCAATACTTTATTTAGGATGGTTGGAAGAGAAACTACTCCTAAGCCTTGATATAATCAGGCCAGTATTCTGTCACCTGCGAATCTTCATAAAAGGTTTTCCTGATGAGAAGGAAAAGGGTTAGAATTAGCCTAATTCTAACATTTCAGTTACAAGGGCAGAGCCTACATTGTTGTTTCACATAAAACACGTCAATATTATGGCTGAACGCACATGAATGAAATAGCTTAAAGCTGTGGGAAAGAGTGAAAGAGGATAAAACCTCCAGCAGAAGTTGTTTATTTTCTTATCCCAATTTAAAAAATGGAGGGAACACACCTGCCATGTCCTAAGAAAACTACCTCTCTCAGAAAAAATACAAAACCAGAAAATAAAATCAGCCTACCATTATATTACTTAAACAAGTAAAATATGGTTTTATACAGGTGGGGACACAGAACACTTCATCCCAGTCCTTGTTTTTTAACTCAGCAATGCTTTTCTGCAGGCAAAAGCAACACGACAGTGTAAATCCTAGATCATATTCATATTCTGGACCTTACTTATACTGATACACCAATTATGCCAAGCCAAGTGAGGTTTTCCACTCAGGATTCACACAATCTGTTCGTGCTGGCATGAACCAGCCCTGCTGCTCAAGGACACAAACCCTCACGCCCTGCACACATCTGATGCCATCCGGGCTCTCAGTCCTCTCCTTTCTGCCCCACCCCACAAGGGAACTCTGCAGATCTCCAGTCCCATCCCCAGCGCAGGCACAGGAGGTCACCCAGGAAAGTGCCCACCACGTTCCCAGTGACTCCCCAGCTGGAGGCCCCACAATCCCTCTGGGTGACCTGCTCGTGTTTGATCATTACCACAGTAAAGCACTTCTCTTGTGTCTCCAAGGAATTGTACCACACTGAACTTACTCTATCAGATACATCAGAAAATACCTGAACGCTAAAGCTCTGACTGAAAAGAGATGGAGGCATCCAGCATTTCATCAGAGGTTCTGTATGCAACACTTTGCTAACACACACTCAGTTTTTTACTTTGTTTAGAACTGATTTTAAATCCACAGGGGCTTAATCAAGTGATACCTGGTACAGCTGAAGACACTCAGTGATGTGGATGAAGTAATTTTGGAGCTTAAATACAGCATAACAGGTTCAGACAAGTAAACAGAATTATCTTCCTCCAGACACACAAGGGGAATGAGAAAGCAACAGTTCAAAGTCACTCAGAGACCCTTTATTCAGTTCAAGGAAGATTACACAATTTCTTTCTGTTGATATGGTGTGAGTTATCACACTTCATTCACTAAGAAGTGAAAAAAATCCACTTTGTTTTTAACTTGTTTCTCTAATGGGATCTTAAAAAAACCCAAACAAGCAACATCATCACAAACCCACAAGGCAAAAGCAAGACAAACAATCTCATTGTTAGGCTGGTTTCAATGCCACACAGAAGTGTAACTTGAACGGTGAAACACCCTGCAAGCTGAAAAACACTGAAGCCACCACTTTTGAAAATCTAAACACAGCATTTTCACCTTTATGAGACAAAAATCATGACCAAGTGCACACCTTACTCTGCTGATTCTGGAAAGGAAGCTCAGTCCAGCACATGTAACATACAAACCAAGCTGTACTGAAAATGTTTGAAGTGTGAAGGGAAGGAAGGGCCCCATGACCATGAGCATCAGGGCCCTCTAACTCTAAAAATGCCTTTGCTTCATTTGCCTTCTGCTCCCTGGAGCTGATCACAGGTTCTCAGGGAAACATCTTTCAGTACAAACTCTGCCTGAAAATCACAGCTGGGCCCTTCAACTCCTCCACATATTCCCAAGCACAGTTGCCACAGCTTTAAGGGTTGTAGCTCATCCAAAGGACAGGTTTTCATTTTACAAGCTAAAAGCCATCTCAGGCCCAAATTTATTGCCTATTTTTTAGTTTTGCTTTACATGACACATGCATTTGCCCAACAGAGCTTCCAGGCTGAACCTATTTAAAACCTACAGCTGGACCTACTCAGATAGAAATTTCTACAACTATGCAGCTTTTGGACTTGCAAATAAACTGCTTCAATAGCATTACAGCTGACATTGGTCAGCAACCTATGTCATCAAGTTCTTGATTTTTTCAAGGTTTCACTCCTTTTCTAACAAAAAAAAACCCCAACACAAATCGATCCATCACCCACCCTGAATGACAACTACATTTCATCACAGACTAGGAAAGCTTTATGCTCCTCCTTTAGTAAATAAATCAGGACACTTCACCTCTTTTAAAGTCAACATGAAACCTTCCATCATCTTTGCCACTGAATTTCTACTATTCCTTCTTTCTCCTGCTGCCACACCAAGGGAACAACCTGCCACTGACCCATCCATGAACTGATTCATGTTTCCAAATCACCTGCAGGCACGAGCTGAGCTCCAGTGATGAAAAATGTGATTTCATGAGGTTCAGCACAATCCTTAGGCTTTCCCTTTATAAAAGACACTTCTGGTAATCCAGTTTAAAATGCACTTGGTCACAGGCTGCAGACATTTGTTCTTATGGTGAACACAGCACATTTTAGCATTACTTTGATATTTTCTTTTGCTGAGGTATAGGTGCATAAAAAGCACCACCTTTTCCACCCTTCAAGCAGAGGGTACAAGGAGTTCATCTATAATAGAACGGAGAATTTCAAATTCCCACAATGTTAAGGCCACCCTGCTGCAGAATTTGTATTACATAGCCCTCTGTCACACCAAATTATTCCCCAGAAAATGAAGATACCTTCAATTAAGCCCCATAAAGACCCTGACACAAAGTTTCCAAAGCCCTAACAGACAGTATTGTACAAAACCAGAAACAACAAAGCCTCTGCATTCAGTTCCTCTCCCAGAGAATTTCATTGAAGTGCTGCAGATATTGGTTCTGGGCCACATCTAGCACTGAAGATGACACAGTTTTGCTCTTCTCCAGGAAGAGCCAAAGAATCTGCCTATGCCTATTCCAGAACAGCGTGGAAGACAGAGACCTTACACTGTCCCTTTAGGGAATACAGAAGATTGGTGTTGACTTACTTCCAATTATATCATTGTGGCATCAAGTAACACACCTCCAGCAACCCTGCAATATCACTCAGAACAAAGACATTCAACTGACTCAAAAATGGAGGCAATTTAATAAAAACTTTAAAATCAAATGAACAATATCACAATGCGAGGTGAAAAGCCTGGATTAAGAAAACCCAAGAACGAAGCTTATTTTGCCAACTTAAAAAGAAAAAAAAATCTATATTCATTTGCTACCAGATAGTTCAAGTGAGGAAGATTCAAAACTTGATTTCTTTTCCTACTGCTGTGCTTATTTTGTACAATGTATGAACCGGTAGGAACAGGTTAGGTCACCATGACAAAGATTCCTCCCCTTTAAAAGAAAAAGACAAGAAAAAAAAAAGTTTTGGGGGCAAAAGTTATTGGGACATCTTTATAAATATTTATAGAGGCAGCACTTTTTTACAGTTTCTCAGTAAGTTACTCCAGTTTTCATCATTCTCAATTTCTCATTCAGGACATGGGAGACTCCCAGGATCTTAATATTAAATAAAAGTATTCCTTATAAAAATAGCTCAAAACTTCTCCAGTTTTGAGATTGATAGATCTTTTTTGAGATTGATTTGAGACTAGGATTGATCGATTATTTTCCTCTGAAACACTGTTATCTTCCACAAGTGCTGAGAATAGATTTTCCATCCCAATTCAGTTTTTTGCTCACCTTCCCAAGAACTCTAACAGCGACGCCCCAGTCCTTTATCTCTGCACACCTCTGACATGGGCAAAACTGCAGGGACAGAGGCTGAAGTGACAGAAATGCAGGCAGCTGGCAGCCCACAGGACTTGTGGGAAATGGGAACAAAAGAGAGAAAGACAGGGTGTGTTTTTCTTGTTCATTTCCTTCTCTCCAGCTCCAGCTCTAAGCAGAACTGGAAGGGACAGAAATAAGGAAAATGCCACACAATGTGTTCCCCACCAGCCTGAAATGCTGGGACCCTGCAGTGCCATGCCCAGCTCCTGGCACAGATCCTGTGAAGAACAAACTGCTCGAGATGAGCTCGACACGGGATGGGAATTGCAACAAACATTGAAACTGAATGAGTTCGTGAACAGAAGGAGAGTTTGGAGCATCAAAAAAATTTCATGTCCATCTACTTAAAAGCAGTTTGGGACAGGGCTGCTTACTCTGGGGGCAGATCCCACCCAAAGACTGCACACGATCTCAGATCTATTCTGTCCACGCTTTCTGATCTTCGAGACCACAAATTATCTGAAATAATCCAATCCACTCTGCAGGTAGTCTAAAAAATTGCATGGAGAATGTATGAGATTCTGTATCGTCTTCCTCCAAAGCTCCAACGTAAGCAGCCCCTTGGTAGGAACAGTAATTGTTGCTCTAATGACAACGTAAGAATATGGAAAAGGTTAAGTACAAACCCTTCATATTATAGACCAGGAACAAGTGGTTCAAAAAAAAGACAAGATTATGGACAACAGGGAACAAAATACAGCAATCACAATAAAACAAAAAGCGAAGTGGTTCTAATGGAAGAGCATTTTTCAGAATATAAAATACTAGTGGTGACTGCAAACCAGACCATAAATATTAGTAACTCAGATCTTTGTTCTACAAAAATCAAACTCTACCCCCTTGATTTCCAAGGGCTGGAGAATAAAAAGGAAAAAGTCCCTTAATTAGCACTTCAGTCTACACAACAAAACAATCACTCCCACAAAAGAAGTTGTTTAAACTATCAAAGTACTTTAAGAACACAGAGAGAAGAAAGTGGGAGTGAGGAGGAGAGAGGATGAGAGATGGACAATCCCTGTCTTACAAAATAAGGAAGAAAATACACGCAGAAGAAACTGCTAACTGCTGGGAAGCCATGCACCAAATAATGTGTATTTGCAACGCTCATGACCTACATCAGCATGTGATCAACATCAACAACGACGATAACGATCAAAAACTTCTTTTTTGTAGCTTCCTAATTGGAAACGTTAAGGCTTCAAAAACAAGCAATATACAAGAGGAGAAAAAAAACCACTAACCCTTTAACTTTTGTCTAAAATGACACAGTAGTTATGAGCTACTCAAAATAAGGCGGGAGGTGAAGATGCACAAATATGACCGCAGAAAAAACTTTACCCAAGGCTCAGCACTAAAGCCAGAGTGACGAGTGCTAAAGGCACAGCGATGCTCCTCTACCACGGTTTGAAGATACGCGTAGCACTTGTGAGGGTCAAGTGACAACACCTCATGGTTTGTGTAGCGCCTCAGGCACGCGGCGTGGCTGCGGGCGATCCGCTGCGGGGATCACACCCCCGGGGATTCGGACAAAACCGAAAGCACACAAAGACAACTATATTAACACTTTAACATGGCGCCTCTCTCCGCCCGACTTTCCGGGCGTTTGGCAGTTGCTGCCGTTCCGTGCCAGCCCCGCTGCCGTTCCGTGCCAGCCCCGCGGCCGGAGGGAGCGGCCCGGCGGCGG
>WEIT01011719.1:296614-312223 GCA_013389985.1 Dryoscopus gambensis
GCTCAGACAAAGCCGCGGCCGCCGCCATCGCCAGCGCCGCCGCCATCTTATCGGAGGGAGCCTGAGGGGACCTGCCTCCTGCCGCCGTCCTCCTCCGCCGCCTCCCATTGGCTCCCGGCCGCCCACAGCTATTTTCTGATTGGGCGGCGCCGCGCCGACTGTTGCTAGGGCAGTTTACGTCACCGTCCCAACCTTCCCCGCGCTGATTGGCTGGGGCGTGGCTGACGTCACGCTGTCGTCATGGACCGAGGCCCGTGACATCATTTCGTAACAAAGTGCACTGACACCTGTGCCCAGCAGGGGGCCCCAGCGCGCGGCTGCGGCCATGGCGGCGGGAGCCAAGCGCGGACACGTGCGGGGGATGGACAGCGGGGAACCGGAGCCGGTGTCACACCGGGGACAGGCGCCACTTCATCGCAGGAGAGCTGCGGCGCTGGGTGACTCTGCAACCTCAATTCAACCACGGCAGGTTAATCACAGCATTTAGATACGTCACCCTTACAAAGAGTAACACAGAGCGAGTGCCCAAACTCATAGTAACAGCATCACAATGACCCTCATGCTCCACGAGCATCACCAGGACAACCCTTCTCCTCAGCAGGGATCGCCAGAACAACTCTGGTACTCCATGGGGATCACCAGAACAATCCTCCCCTCTGCAAGGTTCACCAGAACAACTCTCCTACTCCACGGGGATCACCAGAAGGACCCTCTTTCTCCATGGGGACCAGCAGAACGACCCTCCTCCTCTGCAAGGATCACCACAACCGCCCTCCTCCTTCAACAGGATCACCAGCGTGATCCTCCTGTTCTGTGGGCATCACCAGAATGACCCTTAGCCTCTCCAGAGATCCCCGTCTTGACCCTCCTCCTCCATGGGGAATCACCAGCACGACCCTCTTCCTCTGCAGGAACCAGCCCCGGAACTCCAGGCCCACCAGGACCCAAGGGCAGAAGCAAGCTTGGGAGGAGAGTTTCCCAAATACAAAGACAGCAAGACAGGGGTAACGTAAGCGACACACAAGTTGAGTGTGAGCAGCCCCAAGTAACCCTGCTCAGGGCAGCTTCAGCCCAGCTTGGCTACAACTTTTTCTTTTTAATCAGAAAACTCTCTAGATAAGGAAACGCATCATTGGCAGCTACACCTAAGTATGCCGAGACAATTTTCCCTGCTGGTACTAGCAGCTTCTACACTCCTGTCAGATGTTAAAATGTTGTGAAAGGAGGAGGATTGGAATACAGCCCTCAAGGGAAAGTTGTTACAGGCTTTTGTGAGAAGACCAAACTCTGCAGGCTGGGGTTTTGTGGGAACTTCCATCACCACGCAGGACCAAAACAGAACGGACCACCAAAGCCAAGCCCAGTCCCACACGGAATCTGAAACAGGTGACAAGTATTATTCACTTTTACTATAAATAAAACCAGTTTTGGAAATTAGTATCTTTTTCTGCAGAAACTAAAGAAAAAATAAAATGTACCTACTCACCAGGTTTCATAAAGCAATGTATGAAACATGAGAAAATACCCAAGCAAATCACCCCCAACACCCGTTTCATTCTGTGATAATAGAATCAACAGCACTTTCACACTCCACCACATCCAAGCTTACACATCTCCCAGGGAAATTCTACGAACAGGTCTAAACACAATTTGCTTTAGAATGTAACATTTTACCCAAGAGCTGCACCCTGTATCTGCTGAATTCAGTAATAGCAGAGAGCAGATTTAGCAGCAGTTTTGTTACCAGACTCTGTCTCATGGCCGATGCTGCACGTGGAGAAGACCAAAGCATCACCTGCCTTCTCACTCAGTTTTAAAAGGAGAAAAAAAATCCATTTTAACTGACTGCTACCAATTCCATTAAAAATTGCAAAAAGCCGTTCTATGTGTTTTGCCACCAGTGAGGTGAAGGAAACCGGAAGCATTACCCAGTCTTAGCTCTGCATTAGGATTCCAACTGTGTGATTAAAATAAGAACACAAAACATTCATTTTCCTCCTCAAGGGATTTACTCAGCATTACCGACTAATATCCAACTGATTTAGAGTAACATAGATAGATTTATTACTGTTGCTCTGTAATATTTTATTCTTTCACTATTTCCTTGGGGAAGGTATTTGAAAGCAGTTTAAAACCCCAAATTTAATTGCCTCCAGTTCCTAACTTCTATCTGAAGTCACACACGAGAAAGGAATCCTACTGTGAGAAAAGGTCGAGATAAAGTAAAAATGGAAATGCTTCCATCTCCCAGCAATTACTCCAGAAGACAAAACTTGACATTATCATGAGGCTTCCAAAAAACAGATTGCAGAAGCACGCTGAAATCTGTGTACAGGCAGACACTGAGTGCATCTGCAGGGAAACATTCTGCACATCCACCAGTTAAGTTTTCCCAGCACACAGGATCCTCTCCCCCTGCTCCGACAGGCCTGGGAGGGTCAGGATTGAGAGCTCAGCTTGCAGGACAAACCACTGTAGAGTCTCACCACACCCACTGTTTTCTCTTCATCATGATAGCAATTAGTTTCCTTAAGTACATATTACCCTACTTTTAAGGAACATGGCTGAAAGACATGTATAGCTATCAATTGACAAGAGGATATTTTAATAACTTGATGTGCTCCTGACCTAGAAATACAAACTACATATACATTTTTTTCATATTATTATCCGTGATAAAAGTAGCACAATTAATCCAGACCAATAAAATGCTATGCCTAAATTAATTTTGTAGGAATGATCAAAATCTGAGCTGTTAATTGGAACAGGTTATGTGCAATGAAATGCTCTATTCCTCAGACAAAAAGCATGATAAAACTGAAAACAGATGATGCTCACTCGAGGGCCTGGGTTTGTTCTTTGTGTTGCTCTTGCTCTATTCCCGTTAGGGAAGTTCAACCATCAAGTAGTGGTTTGTAGTTGAGAATGAAACCATTTCAGCATGAGAAAGCAGCAAACATCAAGGCCCAACACAAACCAAGTGCCAGTACATTCCCAAATCCTTTGTGAGAGTTACTTCTCACAGCAGATGAAAGCACTTGGAAATTTTAACTTCTTAAATAATCTGATTTCAGCTTAAGTGTTTTTCTATTATAGAATGGGTGTTTTTTAAAACAGACTGCCATAAACCACTGCCAACAGCCCATGAAGGAGCACTACAGACCATTCTTCTCTCTCAACCAAGTTTGGCTACAAGATCCTACAAGATTTGGCATAATCTGATGTCATGGGCAGCATACTCAAACCACCAGAAGCCATTCACACATCTGATTTCCTTTGGATGTTCCAAATGTTTTGAAAGTTAAGCAACTGACTTTCTTCAGAACTTCTAAAACTCCAGTTTGCTGGGAATCAAAAAAATCTGTGCTATGCTTTTACACATTTTGAACAGGGCTCAGAACAAGCCTGGCTGTACATTTACTGATGCTCGCAGTAGCTGTGACCATAGAAGCATCTATATTTTCCTCCTGCCATCCTTAGCCAGCCATGATCTCATCATATTCCCCAAGCACGGACGGCCATCCATCCCATTGCCTGCCAAGAGGCTGAACTGGTTCTTACCCTCATGGTTGAATCGTAACCTCATGGCCATCACCAGCCAGGGGATTAATTACTGTTATTTGCATGAGCACAAAGAACACAGCAGATGCAGTGTGCTGAGCACACCTTCCACCTTGCTGGAGGACTGGGCAGCTCTGCCCCTGAAGAGCAGGTGCTCATGGAGCATCTGTAAAAGGCTTAACTGCAGGAATGACCGCTGGGCACCGCTGGCACAGAATTCCAGAGTGGTTTGTGTTGGAAGGGACATTAAAGCTCAATAAAGGGACACCTTCCACTATCCCAGGGTGCTCCAAGCCCCGTCCAGCCTGGCCTTGGACACTTCCAGGGATCCAGGGGCACCCACAGCTTCTCTGGGCACCCTGTGCCAGGGCCTCATGAAAACCACATTCTGTGCTGAACACTAGAATGGTTTGAAGGCAGGAGCTTCCAGTAAATTGTGCATAATGCAAACCATTACACAGATTAATCCATTTAAATTTACTGTCTTGCCTTGTGCTTAGTGCAGAGAGCTCCCAAAATTATTTCTAGCTCTTCTAAATACACCACAGCTCCTTCTCAAAAGCAGCAAAAAGCAGCAATCACTGCCAGCCACATTAACAAAACCACACAGTCCATTTTCAGCTGCAGAACACACCATTTCCTCCCTTTATTGCAAGTGTTCTCTCAAGGTGAGCTTTTAGGGCACTCCTGAGCTACTTAATGATTCACTTTCTAAAGGAGATGTCCTCAGCAATTCCCAGGTTTCCCACAGCAGGTCTCAAATGCATTGCCTCATGCACCTTTGTTCTGCTGGCCCCAGCTGTGTTCCATCAAGCAGCCAGTGCCCCTGGCCCACAGCCACCCTGGGCACCAGTCAGAGCCAGCCATTACCTCTCAACTGCTGCCCAAGCCAAACCTTGCCAGAATTCACCCTCTCTAAACCTGCCACTGGTCCTTGCAAGCACTCCATCTTCTGCTCAACTACCACTGTTCCCTCCTCCATGCACTTCGGTTTCAGCCTAGAGAGTAGAAAAACTGTTGGGAAAAAAAAAAAAGCATTACTTTCATCTCGTATGTCAGCCCTAAAAAAAAGAGGAAAATCCCCAACTCTCAACATCTTGGCTACCTCAAGTGGAAGGCGAGCATGACTCCACCATCCACCTGCATGAGGTGCCACTGTTTCAGCTTAATCAATATGGAACTGGATGGTTTTGGAAGGACAGAATAAATTATAACTGGAAAAGTTTATGGGAAGCATTTCACCAACTGGGCAGGAAAACAAGCCACAAGCACAGCAGTGCCGAGTTGTTCCAGGCAAATCTACAGTGCTAACAAGATTCCACCTCCAGAAACACTATGAGTTGATCTGTCTAGAACTCCGGGAATCCAAGATTTTCACTGCATGACAGCTGTCAGAGACAAGCCAAAACCCATGTAATCTTTAAGCTCTCAGTTGGCTACACGAGCAGCTCTCTAGGGTTGGCACTCTGGGCTGCAACTCTCCACATAAACACATACAGGCTACTAAGCCAGTCTACTCACCCATACTCAGGTTATTTACTCCATACAGGCAGGCTATGATTAACATGTTGAAACAAGAGTGGAAGAGAAGAGGTTGGTTTGTTTTATGTCAAAGTTCAAAAGACACAGGAGCATGGATTAGACTAAAAAATTTTATTGAAACTTGTCCAAAATCCAGTCAGGCACACAATTTAGCCGTTCCACTAAGGCTTATCATTCTATATGGCACAGAAAAATGCATCTCAATGAGTTGAAACACCAAACAACTAAATTAGTCAAGTTAAGGCACTTGAGATGTGTATTAATTTAGCAAAACTGCATAACATTCTACTTGGAGTGACACAACCTTTTCTGAGACCCAATTTCAAACATCCACATTCTGTAACCCCTGGAGAGAGGGGAGAAGCAGAAGCAGGAGACAAAAGTCTCTGTGACTCCAAGCCTCTAAGGCCACCACAGCCTGCGGAAGGAAGTGTTACTGAATTAGGCCGCAAAGATTTCCTGTAGCACAACTGCTGAGCTGCACAACAGTCTGGGCTGAGGCACAACGTCTTCCACTCAGGAATTCTTAAGGCAAAGTATCTTTGCGAGGTGAGAGAACAAAAGGAGAGAGCAAGAAGCACACGCATTCAATTGTGAGGCTACCAAATGTGTCCTGGGGTAACAACGTTTTTCCTGGGAGTAGGCATCTCTGTGCAAAGGATAAAAACATGGAGAAAACAAGTGGAGAATGCAAGAACTTATTCAGTGACCACAAATCTGGTATCTGTTGGTTTGCCAGGGCTCTAGGCAGTAACTTGAAAGCCAATTAGCAACTTTGAATTCATGCAACACATAGATAGTTACACCTTTGTACTTTTGGTTCCTATTTTTGAGAGTGTGAGTGTTGGCCAGTCTAAGAAATTTTTTTCCAGCTCTGAGTCAAAGCTTACAACTTAAACGTTGCAGTTTCAGTGTTTGGCAAAGAAAGATTTAATTAATTTATACCTTGGTTCCACATGTTGAAAAATCCCCCTCCATCTGTGAAACAACCTCTTGCATCGTGCAGCAGTTAAGAACTCTTCTCAAAATTGAGATACAGCTCTAGGATATGCACATTCCACACTGGAATCTGCAGCATGCTCCAAGGGTTGCACACAGGCTGAAGGAGAAGATTTCCAGGTACATGAAGCTGTTTCCTTAACCACAAAAAGGCACAACAGAGAAGCTGCTGCCACCTGCTATGCACAAACAGGGAATAAGGTGATAATTCAAGGGAAAAAGAACCATGGTAAACAGATTATCCAAGTGAACTGAAAGTACCGTTTCTAGCCTAGTTTCCTGTTAGTCCAAAAAAATGTAGTTTTAAGCTTTACGTTCTGAATTTTACTAGAAGCAGAGTTGCTTAAGAAGATGTAAAGCTTATGAAAGAGAGATTGCATCTTAATACTCTGTGTCCTTCAGAGCAAATTGCTTGTTGTGTTTAAGGCACTACACGTCGTCTTTGGTTCAGTGTTTAACTGTCTCAATGTAAGCAGAGGTAGCACGAACCACACACATTGAGCTCCTCATTCCACCACATCCAACTTCAGAGCCACCACCTTCCTGATGTTACAGACTCTGGAAGCCTTTAGCTCATTAGGAAACTGCAAAGAGCAAAATAACAAACATTCTTATTAATCTTGTAAGAAACAATGGTGTGCAACATTCCACTTAGCTTTTATAAATGCCAAGAAAACCAGAATGAGAAACTGGGCCTGATGCTGCTACAACAAAAGCAGCTGTGAAGTCACTTAAAAGTAAGGTTCTAATAACTCAAAACTAAAGACAACCTCATCCTCCCTACAATAAAGTCAGCAGGAGTAGCTAAGACCATTGCAGAGACCAGAATAAGAGCTGACCAGTTATCAAACAGGGAATAATTCCAGCTATCTTCTGCTCTTGAGAAAAGTCTTCATAAAATAACAAGTTTTATTATTTAGATATTTTTAAATAAGAACACATTTCTCATAGAGAGGGCATAATATCTGTCTACAGGTTTAGCTCTATAGACAAATTAGGCTTATTGCAGATGGTGAAATCATTAGAAGCTGGTCCTTCAACATGTATTTATTGCTTTAAAATGCATAAAAGCTAGCAAACACACCTAAGATATCTGTGTCAGTCAGACATATATAGAAGTGGCCAACTAATACTATTAGACTCCTTACACAAGCAATCCCAAAACGTAAGCAGCTTTAAAGCATCAGGCTTTAAAGCCAGTTTTCACAAATAAGGATTAATGATGAAGATATATGAATATGGAAGAGAGGAAAGTAGGGGGAAAATACATATGTTGGCAGCATAAACTGGCTGAGACATCATTATGAAAATGGAAGTATTTTATAACATGCAATGGCATGAAAAGGAGGTTTCCACAATCTTCCCTTTGGCTGGATTGAAAAATCATGATATCCATGAAACATGGCTCTTTCTGGTGACTTCATCACCCAATATTGCTACTCTGAGAAACCAGTGGAGTGTTTCTGAAGGAGTATTCCCTGCCAGACGAGCCAGCAGAGCGACAGTGGTGCTGCAGGGCCCCAGGCTGACGTACCTGTAGGGGTAGCCGTGGTATTTGGATCTGAAGACAGACAGCAGCCAGCTGAAGAACAGCACCACCAAGCCAATGCCAGCAATGCACATAACTGCAAGAGATGCACAGGGAGAGGCTGTGATGGGACAGCTGCCCCTGGAAACACCACAGTGACTCAGGTTTTCAAAGCCTTCTGCAATATTTACAGATTTGGTCAGGTGAGGCCTCTCTTCGTGTCATTGAGAAATACTAAATGAACACCAATTTTCTTTCAAATTCTTTCTGTGCATCGATTTTATACAAATGCTTTGAGAAAGTCCCTTCTTCTCCCCCTTACTAACAAAATGCTGCATAGCATCTTTATCTCTCTCCATCTGCCAAAAGGGTTTATCTTGCAGTTTGCTAAGCAACTCCAAAAACTGTCAAAAATCCAATGATTCCCTTCAGCTTAGAGGTGGGAAGTGCACAAAACCCCCAGTGCAAAACCATTTCTGTTAAATGGTGTGTCAAACACCTTCACTGAATGTGCCTTTGCTCAGAGAGCAAAGTATCAGTACTTACTTTTTCTTTTCCCCACATCCATGTCAGAAGTAGCAGCTTCGTGGAGAAGGACCATTCCTAAAGTGACTCCACCATCTACAAACGCTGTTTAAGGCTAAACCAACAAAGTACAGCTGACTCAAAACAACACACTCCTAATCTCCTCAGTTCAGCTCCCACACCATACCTGGGGCATTAAAACTCACTGGAAAAATCAAAGACTTCCCAGCCAAATCAGCAACTATGGGGGGGAAAAAAAAGAACAACTGAAAGACACTCATAATGTCAACTTTTAAGAGAAAATAAATGCAAAGCTTAAAATATAAGATAGAAGGTCTTCAGGCAAAATTAAAAACATGCATTTATCTCAGCTTGTAATGAAGCAGCATTCCTTCCCAGAGAGATTGGTCCACTCCTACTGCTGTTCCACTCCACTGGAAAATCCCCAAAGGAATTCAGCTTCTGCATTCACTCAGCCAACAGAACAAATAAAACAAATGCAGTATTTAATCCAACAGGCTGTCTTTCAAGTGGCAATATTTCTTTTCTAATTCTTCAGATTAAAAAAAAAATTAGAGATCATAAAATTAAAGAAGAACAGACAACACAAAAGGCCTGACATTTGCCAAAAATGAATGCTAACAAAGGAAAATAGTGAATCTAGTGGAATGAAAGACAGAATTCCCAAAAGTGTCATTCCATTTCACTACAGATGTCTAGTCCCAAACCTCCTCCTGAAAAGAAAAATACCAATCATTGACTGTGTGAGAAACCTTTCCATTTCATACACAGCCCACCTTCAGCACAGGAAGGAAAGTGACTTGAACCCAAAAGTCACTCACCAAATTTAATAATTTAAAATGTCTCCAGCAACTGGTAGGTTGGGTCCATAATGCAATGAATAGCAATAACACAAACATCCACAAAAAGTTTCTACTTTGAGTTTGACCATGTGGATCAAAAGTACATTAATAGAAAAAGATCAGAAGTTCCCCTCCAAGTGCCCATATTAAGTTTAAAAAATTAAATATAAGAAAAAGCGATGAATAAAAAATAAAGGTGCTGATACAGGTGACAAAAGCTCCAGCCAGAAATGACTGAAGTTGCAAATGATGGATCAAAACCAGACATGTGGGAACAGAAAAACAGAACATTGATTTTAGGGTTTTCTTATGACCCCATTTGTTTGTACAAATCAGAAAGGTAAAAGCTCTCAATCTGAAAAAGTTTCCACTTGCCTTTCTTGATAGCATGGCAAAATCCTGCATCGTTAGCACACAAAAGTGGTAAGATTATAAGAAAGTAAGCTAAGAAATAAAAGATCAGTGATAGAGGAATGAATTCAACACCAAAGCAAGAAATAAGTGACACTGAAAATAGACATACATAGAGGAACAGGGAGTATCCTGAACAGTCTTCTGATTCCACAAAGATCCACAGCTTGACTGCTGTATTCAGTTTGGTACTTTAGCAAGAAGGTGAGAAAGCAGTAAATATTTTTTTATTCAACCTTAGGATCAGAGGCACAGGAAAAGCACAGTTGCCAGTGCAGAAAGGTTTTACAAGCTTCTGCCTCTGCGTTAGGTGGCAATTACAGCCATGACAAAGCACCACAGAAAAGGCAGCAGCATCTGCTGACCAAAAAACTGTCACCAACCACATGCTTCTCACAGGAAGGATACTGAACAGCAGAACTATGTGTGTTTCTGCCACAAACTGGGCTTGGCTGCTTCCATGGATATAATTCTGTAAGAGACAAAGAGTAATTAAATTTATAAAAGACTGGAGTCAACTTTGATGTGATTAACATCAGCTACATAGCCTGGAACTGAGGTTTGCATTGTTTTTTTCAGGAGAGAGCAGAAGTTGGAGCACGAGCCATTTCAGCTGTTGATCACTGATTTTTGGGGGAGCTGCAAAAGAAACAAAGATCATTCCTCTATTACCATGCACAAACAGCCTCAAGTACCATCCAGATTACATTAAGTGCAAGTGCACCCACAACCCTTGTGGTCCAGATTCTCAGTCCAGCTGGGCAAAATACCATGAGATTAGGCCCTCCTGCATCCAAATGAGATCCAAATCTGATCAATTCCCTGACTGAGATTTTTAGGTTCTGTACACTGCTGCTCAGCTTAAGGGCAATCCCTTCAATCTGTGTGCGAACCCAACTCACTTGGCTCCAGAACCAAGCATTTGAAATCTTTTTCACTCCTGGGTAAACACAAGAATTGAAATTTGTGAAAGAGTACCATTTTTTTTAATCCCTGTGCGACACCCTGTTATGGTTGTGATGTTGTATCTAAGTAGGAAAAAAAAGTTTGATCCATTTTTTACAGAAGAATACAGAGAGCCTGACCCATCTAACCAGGCACAAAAGGACTTTCACCAAATTAATTCCCTGAGTAAAAACATGAGAAAGGCCAGTATGTGATGTGTAAGCACCTGAGCAGATGCAATGCTCTCCAAACACTGTGACTACTTTTACAATGCATCTCATTCTATCTTACAAACAGAGCAGTGTATTCCAAATTATGTTGAAAGAGATTTTTCCGAAGAAAGATCTCAGAAATCTGAAGTCACTAGATAATAATTTACCTCAAGAATCTTGAGGAAAGATGTTTGTATATGGAAGTCATTAGATGAGTGTATGAGTTAACGAGATCAGGTTGAAACAATTGCCAGGCTCAGCAACAGGATTTTTAGCGTGTAAGACTCAACCCATAAATACCTTTTTTGAGCTGTAAGGAATTTAGAATTACCACACGCCTTCACCACTGGAGATACAACATATGTGCAAGACGTGTTGATTTGCCTTGCTCACTGCAGGAGAGGTTGGTCTCTCTCACAGAGAGAGAAGCCAGAAGCAGAATTTGCACTCTGACTTGTCTCTTAGTGTCAGCCTTATTCTGCAGAAATACAACAGAAATGCAGAAAAGAAAATGAAGGCAAGACTCACCACTTGTCCTGTATGGGGATTCTTATGAGCATAGGGAGGGCCTCTAATGTGGTTCCACATCTGGCCTGATGTCATTGCTAACACAAAACACTGAGAAGGAAAAAAACACTATTTAATAAGGATTCTTTTTTATTTCTAATTTAACCCGGTATCTTTTCACTTCATACCAAAACATGTTGGTTTGGAACACAGGCTCAAAACTGTCCCACTTTATATTTGTACAAAAGGCATCTAATCAAGCATTCAGCGAGCTGAAAGGACTAAGATCATACAATGTTATCGATGTATGAAAAAGTAAAACTAACTGCACCTCATTTTCCTCTGCTAGCTTCAAGTGCTTTAAAAACTTGAACTGCTACAAAACTCAATACAACAGGCAGACAAGAGTCATGATTACTCACCAGAGCAGCAAAGGCCCAGCCAGTTTTGTTGTAGAGAAAATCCAGATTGCTGCCCCGCAAATACACAAGGCCTCCAATGACAGCCAGCAGCAGCCCCAGCATCAAGGGTCCAGCATAGTTCGGTGGCCTTATCACACGGATCTGAACAGAGGACAGTGAAATTATTTTCTCTCAGTAGAATTATACATTATACCTGCACTGCTGCTAAAAAACCCCACAACACATTGCGTGGAAAAAATGCTGTACACACATTTGCTGTGTAATAAATCTGACTCAGGCAGTAGGCAGTGCTTCTTCCACCAATAGCGTAACTTCAGTTTTACACAACTTCACCCTATTCATTAATTTAGAGATCGTTCTTCTTCCACAGGAACAGAAGCGAGAGAAGGAAAGAGATGAGTTTTACCATCTCCTCAAATACAGCATTACACAAAATACCAGCACAGAGACCGTAAGGAAATTGAAAGACACAGTCGTGCGTCCGAACTAGATTTTGTAGATGAGGTATTTAGAGGCGCTCAGGAGGCACAGAACACGAGTGACACTTCCCAGGCAGCCCTGCAGAGGGGCTGCTGAGGGCAGCAGTCTGTACTCACGTGCACGTCTGTCCTGTCAGCCACCCAGCGCGCCAGCTGCTCCGCCGCGAAGCCGCGCACCTGCAGCTCGTAGGTGTCCCCGCGCTTGGGCTTCCCCTTGGCCGGGAAGTTAATGAAGGTGGGGGCGGAATTCATGTTCAGCTGCAGGGAGAGTGTGCACAGAAGATACAGCCCATGAAACGACTGTTTAGTACCACAATTCTATGCCATTTCTGGCTTGCAGTACTGTTACTAAATCAGAAAAATGAGCTCTTCGATTTCACTGGCCATGACTTTTAAAAAGGCAGCACACAGCTTGCATTTCTGTATTTCATGCACATTTTTCTGCATCTTTCTTCTCTAAATACGACTTTTGATAAAGAAATCTGCAAAATAACAAGGTATGATTCTAAAAACTAGAAAGGCCATAGCTTGATGAACGCATTTTTAATGTAACACTAAGGAAAAAATTAACAAGAATAATAAGAAGACATCTCTTCAAGTCGCCTGTTCAAAAGCTGCCATTTAATAAAGTATCACTGCCTAAACTGTGTAGCTGTTAAACAGAAATTAGTACCTCCTAAAAAAAATTAATATGTATTTATTAATATTTATTTATATATTTTATATCTATTTTATTTTATTTATAGATGTTAACTGCAAGACTATAATGAGCTATTAATGTGACCTACAATTGCAAGTGTACACAGAATGTTCTCACAGCTCGAGAAAAAAACGTGGCCACACCATGTTAACAGAAGAGAAAAATAGCTGGGTACTTGAAAAGAAATTAGTTAACCCATACCAAAAGCCTAATCTATCATTCTCTAGTAATCTAAAAATTGTAATAGCTGTTCCTAATGACATCAGTGCTTTCTATCTTGCCTCTTCACGTACCGCAGAAGAATTCCATTAAGAATTACACCATCAGTTATTACAGGAGACAAATTCAGGGGAAAAAGTCAAAGAAACCCATTCATTCCCTGTACCTATTTCACATCTGTCAGTTCTTTATTCCTACCAACGTGCTCACGCCATCTTTCTTCCAAGAGTGACAGCTTTTAACTTCTCATTCCTTTATCCACTGTAACACCAAATTGTGTAACATCTCTACCTTCTTGCCCAAAACCAGAACTCAAAACAGTGTTAGAAGGGAAGAGGCCTTTACCATCTGAAACACATCTGAGCCTTCGTCAAAATCCACCATGGCAAAAAAAATCTTGTTGGTAAATGCACTGGAATACCTCCAGGAGTTTGCCAGAATCTGGTATTCCTCATCAGCTTGCCTGCAAAACACACCAAGGGAGACGCTGTGTCATGGGTTTGTCCACAGCACGAGCTGTAAAGCAGCTGAGGGAGCTGTGCCCACCCACCCCATCAATGGGTGCACCCCACACCCACCCCATTAATTTTCTAGGGTTAAATAGAAAGTTTAAGTGTTAATGAAATCGTTTAAGCACAGACACTCATCTACCATCAGGCGAAGCATTTGGCACCTGCTCTTTTAAATGCAAGGGCAAGATTTGTTGAGTCCACAAACACAAGCAGAGGTAATTTCTAATTGAAAGGTGAAATGGAACCCAGCTGCTCATGGTTTGCCAGTCCACAGAGCAGCAAAACGGCCAGGTGTGCCCTTTCTTCCATGTCAGAGTGGGGGAAACCAATAATTTCAACAGACCACCTACAAAAACCACCCTCACAGACCTCTGCCACCTCTGGATTAACACAGGAAAGCCATAACATGGTTAAAGACCCAGAATATTGTAATTGCAAATAAGTGCCAAGCAATGTATTAATTAAGAGCATTAATGGCCAGCAATAATTCTACAAACATTTCTTCAGCAGCTCATGCCAGGAAAGCTGAGCTTCCAGTGTTTCTTTCTCCAGAGCCCCATCAGACTAAACACTGCTCTGCAAAGCAGGGATTATTTCAGGAGGGAGACAAAACTAAGCATTATGTTGTTTTCTCACATGCACATTACATACATATTCCCACACATTAAATTGCAAATACAATCCCACTATAACTTGCCCATGTGTATTCCCCCAACGTGTGTGAAAGTTCAACCCTATTCTTAAATTTAGTTTCCTATAAAGCACACGATGACTTTCAAGCTCTAATTTCGGACTAAACGGAGCTCATACTTGCACACAACACACTGTCTGTGAGGCTGAAGAGCAGTGAACATCACAATCACTGAGTAGTTTCTGGGAGGTGCCTTCACAAGGCGCCGGAATTTGTCTCCGTTCATGCGGATCACGGATCTTTTACTGGCCCACTCCATCAGCTGGTTCACTTTTTCTGATAGCACCATCTGAAAATCAAATCGGAGCAACACTGTTGGGGTTTATTTCCCCCCAGCCTCACAGTACAATCTTAAAGGTTTTCCTATTTGATGCAACAAATATCTGCATTGCTTTTCATAACATCCACCAAGTGATGTGAGATTCTGCAAGGCACTCACAGAAGCTTCTGACAGTCATGTTAACATAATTCATTAACTTCCACCGCCTACTAACACACACAGCTTTAAGCACTTAGCATGGTCAGGCTGGTGAAGACCTTCAGCTTCCCAGCCCTCCTCATGCTGCTGATTGCTGATTCTTCCAGCTGTACCAACTGCCTCCATCCCCTCCAGTGACTTTTTTCTATACTGAGCATCAAACTGTTTCAGCTTTCAAAACTCGTGGCAGTGGAATCAACACCGGAGACGGAACCAACCCCAACAGTTTATTTTTAGCACTGCTGGAAATAAAAAACCCCAACCCATAATTCAGAATATATTTGAAGAATTCAGGACTGCTCAACGCTAAAATATTCCTTAAAAAGGAGAGTATCAATTCCATAACATTATAAGAAGAGGCATTAGTTTGACGAACTCCCAAATGTTACATTTATCATAAAGTGCTTCTCTACTCATTAACATCCTTCTTCAGATAAATACGTTTGAGGAAATCATAATATACCCAGAATTGGAAGGGAGCCAGTAGGGGCATCAAAGTCCAGCTCCTGACCCTGCACAGGGCAGCTCCAAGAATCCCACCATGATAATAATAATAAATTCTTCTTCCCTGACCTACAACTGACACAAGTATAAACACTTAGAAGGATTTTTCCAAACCGTACGGGTCAGGTGTGTGGAAGGAAGTTGCATCTTAATGACTACAACCAAAGACCACCCATCCTCCCTCCCGCAAATCCCATACAGGAGGAAGACAACACTCGCACAGTGCTCCTACCAAGAACTGAAGAACCCGGAAACAAAGACCTTCCCTCCCAGCGGCTTCCCCTCAGAGCCGGCCGAACCTCAAGGCGGGGACCCGGGGTGAGGCCAGGCCACCCCGCCGGGCCCCGGCCAGTCCTGCCCTCAGCTGGCACAGCGAGAACCCGCCCCAGCGCGGCGTGGAGGTTCCCGGTGTGTCTCACCTCCTTCCGCCTCTGCCCCGCGGCCCCGGGCCCCCCACATCCTGCCAGCAGCAGCAGCACCAGCGCCAGCAGCGGCACCGGCAGCGCCGCCA
>WEIT01011719.1:318253-361822 GCA_013389985.1 Dryoscopus gambensis
GGGGCTTGGCGCGCGGTGAGCCTGCACTCGCTTGGAAAAGTCCTTCTTGAGCTCTTGTCGATGGCCAGAGAAGGTCTCTGAGCGCGTGAGTCACTGAGCTGCTGTTCCGATTCTGAGCTGCTCAGCTTGTCCCTCTGAAACACCTTACTTAGTGTTTATTGTTATGCCACTTTATGATGGCAGCACTCTGTGCACAAGCACCTTTTTCCAATTAAAAGCATAGTGTGGATATTCTGGAAAAGGGCAAATAGTTGTTTGTGATGCTTTGGGGTGAGATCTCGCAAAAATGAGCAAGAGCAACACAACCGTTGCCTCGCTGTGTTCATGTTCTGAAAATTGTATGTAAGTAGTGTGAAGTTGTTTAAAATCTTGGGTGCAGTCAGCAAAGATCGAGTTTCTGTACTTAAATACTTGTTCAATTGTGTGGATGTTAATAGGTGAAGATTTGGTGGTGTGGGACTTCGTGTGTATTACAGTGTGTGAGCCCAAACACAGTTGGATAAGAAAATAATAACTACAGTGTATTTTCTTAGTAGAGAGAAGACCTGAAGCTTTTTTCCTTTCCCGGGTGACAAAGCAGGGAAGGAAAACCTAACATTCTATGCGGTTTGCTATCTTACTCTTCTTATTTTTACTGTAATGCATTCCATGTTGTTCTGCTGAGTACTTTGAGACTAAGCTTAAGACTGAGGAGGCCCAGTTGACCTTGGTATGCTCCTATAACAAGGGGTTATAAATTATATTCTACTCATAATTTCCTATGATTCTTCCAAGGGCACATTCATGTTCTCCAAAAATGTGACTTGAAGAGGCGATGGAAAGCCAAGAACGAGTTAAAGGATTTGCTAAGAATTTGTCTCAAGTACTGTAAAACTTGTTAGAAGCAAAGCAGAATGCTTTCAATGTGTACTTTCTTTTTCCCCATGCAGTTTGTATAGAAATAAATTCCCTAAGAGCAATTTCCATCCTCTGCTGACCAAGCAAGGCTTGTTAAAGTCTTGAGCAACATGAATTACAACCTATTTAGAGTGTCACGTAGCTGTGACATTTATTGCAGATGCACAGTTTCTCTCTCAATGATTAAGCCTCAACTATCCATGGGCCTATCATTCATATCTCCTATCTAGTCATGCTTTCAGCTGGATCTGTTTTCCCATGAACCCTGTAAAACCTCTTTCTTCCCTACTGGGCCCATCTCCTGTAGCAGTTTTTAAGCCCAAGGGTGAGATGATGCAGCTTTTTCCTTTCCTGCCCTTTGCTCTTTTCCACAGGTTCCTTCAGACACCGAGGGACAGGCCCCTTTTTTTCCATTTAATGTGATAAGTAATTTAGCTTTCTGCTGCCATAAATAAAGTGAGCTAAGTAGCACTTGGCCATTTAGAAATTTTCTAAAATCCAGAGGCTGTAATTAAACCTGTGAGATTCTGTTGTGTGGTGGCTGGCATTTGTGTGGTTTTTCTCAAGCTGTGGCCTCTTTTAATCTCAGCAGCTATAAATTCAAGGTAGTTACAGATAAACTGGTGAAAACTGGAGCTGTACAGGTAACCAGAAGCATCTGTGTTCCCTAATTGCATCCTTACAGATCCCAAAACAAAGTGTGTCTGTGGGGCACAGAGCTTTGTTGCTCTGTGATGCCTGGGTCAGATACTAGAAGCACCAAAGTGCCTTTTGTAGGGTTAAATGGGACTCTGGGTTTTTACTGGTGGTGTAACTTCCTCTTTGCATTGCTCATTTTTTAAATTTTCTGGTTTTGATAGTGTGGGTTTATGAATTACTTAACTTTGACTTCATCAAGCCTTATTTCTTCAGATATTTTACTTACAGTGACTGGTGTTAGCACATCAAAAAACTATTTAGAGAGATGAATGAGTGTCTCAGTCACCTTGTGCTTGATCACTATTGAAGTTTCCTTTCCATAGGGAGAAATTTCTGTTGGAAGTAGAAATCACCTCTTTATATTGCTTCATTCACTTCATAGAAGGACTAAGTGACTTCCTTCAAGAAAATGGAACTGAATACAGAGCTGGTAACTTGTAAAGGGAGCTGCCATTTCTTTGTGTTGTCCAATCCTGAAATTCTTTACTAATTGATGGTAAAGGTGTTTTATAGATGGAGCAATGCATTGGTTAGGAATAAAAGCATTGTTTTTTCTTCACAACATGTGTAATCCATAATTTAGGATCTCAGGTCTTTTTAGGGCCTCAGCTTCAGGTCTTTATAAGAAAATGCATTATGATTGAAAGGATGTGTCCATACTAACTTGCACAAGCTGTTGCTTTGGAATATATGGACTGCCACAGATACTTTGACTTCTACATCTATTTTCATGTAAATGTGGGAGAATGTTAACCCAGATGAGGAGAACTTGGATTAAATTGTTCATGTTTGTGTACCTCCTGTGTGCATCTAGTCCTGACTCACTGGTGTAACAGATATTTTGAGTCTGCTTAGTCGTGGATTTCCTTAATTTAAAGTTGTCAGCAGGAGGAAATAAGACAAATATTTCATTCAAGTTTCAGCCAAGTTCTTTCTACCTTGAAGCACTTGTAAGGGAGGCAGAGCAACAGAAGTGGAATGAATACGACAAAGTAGAATAGAGTCTCAGATGTAAGCATGTATTACCTTTAAATTTACCTGGTTGTCCTGGAAATTTTGCTAGGGGAGGGAAAGAAGGATGTGTCTACCTAGAGTCACTGTGTATAACCCTGTATTTCCTTCTCAGAACAAGATCTCTTTGAAGCTTCAGGAGCACTGGAAATGCAGACAGTTTGGCTTTTGGAAATTTCAGCAAGGCTGCACAGAAAACAGAGATTGAGACACAGCTCATTAACAATTCAGTGTTAATAATACCATGTGACTGATTAAAGAGACCAGTATTGCTCTTTAGATTTGGACATGTCTCGTTTTTTAGAGAGCAACCTAATTTTTAAAATTAGTATAAAAACTCTTAGCAGCCTGCAACAAAACAAATAAAAATCCCTGTTGGTTGTCTTCCCCACGAGCAGGGAGCTGTGAGTGATGCTCCTGTCATAGAGATCTGGGCCATTCCTAATTGAAGGTCAGAGAACAAAAAGAAGAGCCACTTTGGTCCAAGAGATAAAAATTCTTTTGATGGAAGTTCTGGTTTCAGTCTTCGTGCTTCAAGGCCTTGAGGGGCAAAAAAGGAAAAATAATTTTTTAATTTTTTTTTTTTCTTATGCCTTTATGGTTTTAGTTTCAATTACAGCCTCTTCCAGGAAAGGGTTTCCCCTGCTGTGTTTATGAATGAACAGCAGAAGGGCAAGGAAACAGACTGAGAAAATGGAGGAAATACTTTGTCCATACAAACTGTAATAACAATCGATGTGAAAAAAAGTTTAATGTTATTTTTACATATTTAAACAGTTGGGGTTTTAATGTGTTGCTGGGCATTTGGTAGCAGTGCTGATGATTACTTTAATCAGTGCTAATTCACTGTACTGCGAGTTTGGCTGCTGTTAGTTTGACAGAGAACCTTTAACATGGTATCCTGGTTTGTGTAAAAATGGATATTATTTACTGTAGCTTAAGTGTTTTAAACCAAAGCTCAGCAGCTTTTCCCTGGCTTACAGCTGTACCCCAGCTCTCCTCCAAGGCAGCACTGTGCCAACCTTTGATTATTTTAGATAGCAGCTCCCAGCCAGGGTGTCCCCTTCCTTTATTTTTATTTTCAAAGTACAGTAACAGGGCAGGTGTCAGGGCAGTTCAAGTTGGTCATGTACCTGAAATGCTTTTAAATTCATGTCTGTCCAAACCTCACCCGAGGGCAGATTGGTTCTGTCTGTGATGTCTCGTTTTAGTCCCGTGTGCCTGGTTGTGCTCACAAAGTTCCCTGTAAGCCAAGTGCTTTTTGCAACTTTATTTGTGCTTCAGACTTGTGGGAATATTGGTGTGTCCCTGAGTGTGGAGTTAAAATGATTCCTTGTTTGCTGGGTATGGACTGAGCGTTCCTTAGGGAAGAACTGGGGGAAGCACAGAGGATCCTATTTCAATAGGGTGACAGGAAAGCAAAAAAACCCCAGTTTTCCTGGGTAACTTGGTGGGTTTTAAAGTATTTCATACCTCTGAGTGTGCAGATCAGCCTGAGAAAGCTGCTGCTGTATGAAATTTGCTTAAAATACACTTTTCTGCTGGTTGATAATTCCTCTGTCAGGTGAGAGTTCTACATTCCTGTAATGTGTGGATATTCACACACAAACATTTCTTATATTTCTAATAACTCAGATGTAAAAAGAGGCAAGAAGTGAGATCTGCAATAACTCCTCAGGTAGAGTTGTCTTATTTCTGTTCTTTGCAGGGATGAGCTGTATTTAATCTATGGGAAAAGTCACTGTTCTGTTTTATGCTGTCTTCACTTCTTGTTGAGTTAAGTTCAACATTTAGTTTTGTGCATCAGGGCAGTAAACCTGTTTCTCTGATGAAACTTCCTTGTATTCTTACATGGTTTGTAGCACGTCTCAAAAAGAAACCAGAACCCTTCAGGCCTTCTGTAACAGGGAACAGTCTGGAAATGTCACCAAGGAGCAAGAAAAATTCATTTTGCTAAATATCAGTGTAATTGAGTTTTCCAAGAGTTTTCCTCAGGGTAAGAAAACAAGTTAAGCTTGTGCTTCACTTCAGCTTCTCAATTAGTCATCAGATTTTACTGCTGCTTCCAATGCTGCCAAACATTAACTGTGATCATTTCCCTGGTCACTAACCTCTCTGTCAATGAAAAGTTGCATTACTTTTTCAAAATACTAAGAAAAAAATATGGAGATTTGCCTCTTTTGCCCTTTTTCCCTCTTAGTCACTTAACAGTTTGTGCATTGGGCAAAAAAAGTTCTTTGCATTAGCTGTTATTCCTACAAATTAATTTCATTTAGGTTCAGTAATTTTTTTTCCTAGGCTTGTTTTTATGAGCAAAAATAATAATGGTTCTCTTCAGAGGAGCAGAAATCAGAGTTTCTGAATGAGGTGTGGGGAAAAGCTTGATTTGCTTCCTGGGCTAATTTCAGTTTCACTTGTTTTTGCAAGCAGAGGGCAATATATGAGAGAGAAATGTGCAAAAACACACACAGTTATCAGCTGGGCCACCGTGGCTGCCGTGCCATCCTCTTGTTTCAGCATTCCAAGAGCTGCTGTCCCTCCCTCCCTCTCTCTCTTGCTTCTCCCTATAATTTAATACCTCACACCAGTGAATCACAGCTTGCTGCATGTAATTAAACAATCTCCACTGTAACCCAAATCCAATAATAGACGTCTGAACGCTTTCCCTTTTGAAAAATCAGGGGAATAAATATGTAAAGTTCTCCGTTGTGCTTAGGTCTGCTCAGATTTTGACCTCTCCCAGAGCTGCATGGAGTGAAGGTGTCCTCTGTTAAATCCTGGAATCTCAGAATGGTTCAGTTTGGAAGGGACTTGGAAGCTCCTCTCATTCCAACCCCTGCCATGGGCATGCTTTCCACTGCATCCCTGTTTTCACTGCATTTTCTGTGAAATTCTTTAGGAACTAATGTCCTGATTGTTTTTAGCCATCAGCAATGGGAAGACTCGAGTAGAAATTCACGATGGAGGCAAAATCCGTGGCCATCGGCGTGGAGGGGATGACCTGCAGCTCCTGTGTCCAGAGCATTGAGCAGCACCTCGGGAAGATGAATGGAATCCATAACATTAAAGTAAGTGACACTAAGCACTGTTTCTAGCAAAGCTTTGTATGAGAAACCGTGACAGATTGTGCCCCAAGGGAGGAAAATGATGTGGGAAGAGTTCATTCTGTACATTTCATGGGAGGCTGATGTTGGAGGTCCATTGGTGTATTTCTGGTAAATAAGAGAAAAACAGGTGCTTGCTTCACTGCAGTGGGAGCTAAGTCATTATCTGTTGCTTTTAATTAATGTTCTGCTTTACAATTAATTCAGTATTATGAAGTAATGGGGAAAAAAAAGGCAAGAGCAGGGTTTGTCCTAATTCAGGCTTTCTTTGCCTGACTTGGTTTTAACTTCTTTTCCTAGCTCAGAGGAGATACCAACATTGTTAGTCTTTTTTCTGTCATAGGCAAAATATTGGACTGTAGAATATTCCAGGGTGAGCTGATTATCCCTGCACAGTACATCATTTTACAGTAGTTTTAATAATGGAAGTCATTTAAAAGCTGGGAGACTCCTATGAATTTTGTGACCCAGCCTGTGGTAGAAAGAACAGTTCTAACAACAGAAAATTGCAAAGTTTATTTATTTAGTGTCTGTGTTCTGAAAGCATCCTGTTACATTCTGTAGCTGTTGATTGCACTCCAAAGAAAATAATATCTTCCTGGTTTTATCAACAGTTAACTCCTATTTTAGTGGGGATATCTTAGGTGAACATTTCCCTTCCCAGAACTGGGCACAGTTTTAATTTGGGGTGTGTGTGATCGTTGTCTGTAGCTGGTGTTGCAAGACCAGTTTTGTGGTGCACTTCCCCTGCAGAGCAGTTCCCTTTGGCCTGAAATAGGTGTTTGTGTACACGCACAAATTTTGGTGAAAAGCAGCAAAATTTACAGGACAGATCTTTTTTCATCTTCCTTCAGCTGTAGGGGAGCTTTATTGTGAGTCTGTGCTCTGACAGCAGAGCCCTGGAGCTCTGAACAGACCCCTGTGCATGGCCAAATAAATCACTGGGTGTCTGCAAGCATGAACCCGGATAAAGGCTAAAAGCAGCCTGTAAAATAATACTCCCAAATAATCTGATTTCATAATCCTCCCTTTCTCCTTATTCTAGCAAAATATGTCATTTTGTCAGCCTTGTGTTTTTCCAGGTAATTTCTGAGAATACACAGCTGACTTTGGCTTGGACAGGGAGATTTATACTTTAAATTGATTCAAGACAATGTGCATCCCCAGTGTCTTTTACATAAGGGATGAAGTAGGTTTTTAAAAGGACAGTATTAAGACTTTTGTATTTAGGTTTTTAGGTAAATACCTTATCCCAAAGCTGAATGCTATTTCAAAAGATACATTGCAAAAATTTAGTCTGAGTAGAGCAGGACTCTTAAGAAACTTTGGGGTCATACTTAGTAATTATCCTTTTTACAGCATCAGAGCTTCAGCCTAGACAGATCAGTTGTTTCAGAAAATTCTCTGTGAATTGTAAAACAGGGGTTTGTGTAGTGGTTATGAATTAGGTCAGCAAGGGACATGAATGTTAGATGACTAATACAGACAAACAGCTGCTTTTAGGTTATTCTGCCATGAAACCAATAAATGTCCATGTTGCTCATTCTGCTAAGGCCCATAATTGGGACAGAAACGAGGAAAGGTGGTTCTTAAAATGATTTAACTGATATAATTTGATCATGTCTGTGGTCTTTAGGTTGCACCTTTGCCCAGAGGAAAGATAAAATTGAATTGATAACGTGTTGGGCCTCTGGCAGGCATTGCTTTTTCCTTTTGGAAACTGCAGTTATTGTGTTTGATATATCATCTGTTGGGAGCAAATTAAATTGAGGATATGTGTACCATCAGATGGGAAAGGTTGTTACCAAATAAGGATGTCTCTGGATCACCAAAATGTACAGAGAGAGGAAAAACAGCTTCTTTAATTGTCACATACCATGTTTGTAAAGTGAGTTTTGGTGAAGTTTGATGCAGGTTTTGCTCACAGCAAGTTACCAGCCTGTGCCTCCATTGCCTGGGACTGCTGGGCTCCTTTCACTGCTGCTTAACGCTGTGGGTTTTTTCAAAGAGTATTTTCTTCCATCCTTGTAGCCTGAGGGAAGTTACTCCTAACTGCATTAGGATAACTGCTAACTGATTCGGATTGCTTCTGTGGGCTGTTTTGCTCCAGGGATCGAATTGGGTTAGTCATCCTAATTCAAGTGAGTTTGGCCCTGGAAATTTCATTAAATGCGTTGGCACTGTCTGGATGTTGCAAGTAGAAGTGGCCAGACAGACTTGTGAAGGATTCTGGAGCTGGGAGTGGGGCTGGGATCTGTTCTGTGCAGCCCTGGTGTTGCACAGCAGAGCAGGAGTTCCTCACTGGTGGTGGCTGTGCTCTTCGGGGTAAGTAGTGAAAGATAAAGTTATACTGGACAGGTATTGCTAATATTTGCAAGTAAAAGCAGCTTCTAGTCTGGTGCAGTGTCGATTCTCAACTCTGTGTGTTGCAGTTTGCTAAATTGCTTTGTTTATCCCCTCAAGGCCTCTCTGGAGGACAAGAACGCCGTCGTCATCTACGACTCCAAGCTGCAAACTCCAGTGACTCTGCAGGAAGCCATCTGTGACATGGGATTTGATGCCACCCTGCCTGATTCAAACCCACAACCTGTTCTACCTGACACAGTTTTCCTCACCCTCCCTGCCCAGGCAGCCCTAACGCCCAGGGAGATTTGTGCCGTGCTGCTGAGGAACAAAGGGATCGTGGATGTGAAAGTGTCCTCTGATCAAAGAACCGCCGTGGTGACTTTCATCCCTTCCATCACCAATGGCAGGCAGATCACCCAGATGGTGCCAGGAGTAGATCTGAACATCTCTGTGCCAGAGGTAACGCCTGGAACTTGGGAAGATTCCAGCTGGTCCCAGGCGACCAGCGCTGTGCTGCGCCTGAAAGTCGATGGCATGACCTGTCACTCCTGCACCAGCACCATCGAGGGGAAGCTTGGCAAACTGCAGGGAATTCAGAGGATTAGAGGTAAAAGCTCAGTGTGTTTTTATGTAAATTGAAGCTGGCAAATTGCAAGGAACTCAACAGATTAGAGGTACAACCTTAGTGAGTTTTTATGTAAATTGAGGTTGGCTGTGCTGTTTGTTCTCGGATGGCGTTGCAGGTTTTACTGAGATAGCTGAGTGTGACAGTGATTCTTTGTGGGACTGGGTATTTAATTATGCTTTTCCTGTGGACTAGAAGTGAAGAAAGGAGCCCACATTGTGGGAAGGATGTGGCTGTTACATGTGTGACAGTGTTCAGTGGTTGTTTTCCATTTGGTAGGGAGCCTGGAGTAGTTGTGTTCCATAATTTTATTACCAGTTATAGAAATCTCTAATAACAGATGTCTTTTAAAAATTGTAATTAATAATAGTTCATCTTTTCTGTCCAATTAAAAATTTGTGTTTGTGTATATGTAATTGTCTCTAAAAGGCAAGACCAGCTTACTGATATTGTTAGCTTTGGGATAAGTGTGTTGCCATAGACCTCCAAAGAAGGACAAATTCAGTAGTGATGCCACTTGTGAAAATCTCAGGGAAAGAGCAAAAATTTGAGAAGAGGAGTTGAAAATTGTTGTAGTACTAGACAAAAACTGGTTGAAGAACCAAGTTGTTTGATCTTTACCAGACCAGTGAAATCTCCTTTCTGTTGCAATTACATTTCTGACCATTTAAAGTGTTGCTGGAAAGCTTTGACAAGATCTTACGATGTGCTTATTATGCTTAGGACAGTGACACACATTTATTTTATTGATTAATTTCCAGTGTCCCTGGACAATCAGGAAGCTGTTGTTGTCTACCAGCCTCCTCTAATTACAGCGGAAGAAATAAAACAGCAAATTGAAGCGGCAGGTTTCACAGCAGCCTTCAAAAAGCAGCCTCGACCCCTGAAGCTCAGTGGGATTGACCTGGAGAGGCTGAGGAGTGCTCAGCCCAGAAGCTCTGAGGCATCACAGAGAGAAGACCCCAGCAGGACTGGCACAAAGACAGTTGTGTTCAGAGTTGAGGGGATGCACTGCAATTCCTGTGTCCTCAACATCCAGAGCACCATCTCGGCGCTGCCGGCGGTCATGAGCATCGTGGTTTCATTAGAGAACAAATCTGCTGCTATAAACTACAACCCAAGCTTAATTGGCATAGAAAAGCTGAGGAAAGCTGTGGAGAACGTGTCTCCAGAGAGGTTCAGGGTCAGCCTCCCTGAGGAACATGAGAACGTGGCACTGCTCCCCACGCTGGTGTCTCCACTGAAATCTCACCCTGCTTCCAAGCATCCCAGCCAACCCCTCACACAAGTTGTTGTGATCAATATTGAGGGCATGACATGCAACTCCTGTGTGCAGTCCATCGAGGGAGTGCTGTCCCAAAAGGCAGGGGTGAAATCTGCTCATGTCTCTCTCCCAAATGGAAATGGGACTATAGAGTATGACCCGCTGCAAACAAGCCCAGAAGACTTGAGGTCCTCAATAGAGGAAATGGGATTTGATGCATCTTTTCCAGGTAATGACGTGGGAAACTTTTAAATTTACAAGGATTGTGCAATTTTGCTCAGGATTTGGTGCTACCCAAGATGAAATTTAGCAGCTGACATACACTTTGTCCTTGCCAGGAGAAGCTATATCTTCACTGCTGATGAGATAATTAAAGATAACGTGCACATCCTTTAATACTTCAGATTAATTCAAATGATTGAGGTGTCTGGCAATACAAATATGTCAGATAAATGCTATTTTATGTCAATAAGAAGTGGTTGGGTGCTCACATTTAATCCTTTTCACCCTGTTCTTGCACAAACAGAGCACCCCCCTGAATTGCTGTAAGGAGCAGTGGCCTGTAGTTCCAGAGCCCCTCTCTAAGGTTAAAAACACTGCCTTTGCTTATGAACCATGCACTTGCTTACAAGTTCAGCTTTGTGCTCCAGATAAAGTCAATAAAACTGTGTGTGAGGCTAAGGTTGCACCACAGAGGTTTTGCTTACAGCTGCAGGAGAGGACAAAGGATGTGCAACAGAACAAAGACAATGAGGAAAGGCAAAAGGAAAAATAGTAACAAACCAGTAAGTTAGTCAGTGGCCCAACTTTGTGCTGACTCTTAGCTGCCAGAGGTGGATGGATCAGCTGGACAAGGTGTGTACAATCACCATTTTCAGTGTAAATGAACAGCAGCGTGTCATAGCAGCTCATCCCTCGCTGCAGTGGCCGTTCACAATGTCACAAGCTGCAATCTCCTTTCCAGCAAAGGCAGAGCTCCCCGTGGCCAAAGCTCAGCCCTCCCTCGAAGCCCAGCTGGACTCTCACAAGCCTGAGCCACCCTCCAAAGTGCCACCAGCCCACCCTGGCAGACAGGAGAGCAAGACCATCTCCAAGTGCTACGTGCAGGTCACAGGCATGACGTGTGCCTCGTGTGTGGCCAACATCGAGAGGAATCTGAGAAGGGAGGATGGTGAGATGTGTGTCAGTGTGCTCTGTTACATTTCCAAGCGTTTGGTTTGGAGAATCCCTCTGGCTTTTGCAGCGTTTTGAAGGGGTGGGTTGTCAGGACAGGTGTTCCTGCTCACCTCTGGCCCACAGGGTGGGAACAGGGACATCCTTGCTGCGTTATAGATGTGCTGCCCAGACACTGCCTTTGCAAAAGCAGCAGCTGAGCGCCCCAAAGAATATAGGGATCAAATAGGGGATCCTTTTGAAGGCAAAACAGCTCTTTCCTACTGGAGGAGGTGCCCAGGTGTGCAGCTGAAAGGCAGAAGCAGATGTGTGCTTTAGGGAGCTGTGACAGAGGGACTGTGTGAGTGGATTAAAGGGACACAGGTTAATTTTAGCTCTGCAAGTCAGGGCAGTGGTGTCTGTGATTATATTTGCGGGAACAAACGGCTGCATGACTGTGATGTAACAGAGTCATTAATGCAGACTGTGTTTAATTATTGTAATGAAGATGGATGGGTTTCAAGTTAGCCTGGATTTTAATTTGTTTCATCCTAGAGAATGGATGAATCTAAATCCTCTCAGTGCCCAGTAGGATTGCACTGTTAGATCTGCCCTTTCTCATACAGGTTCTCCCTTGAAAAAAGGCTTCTAGAAATGGTAAATGCAGATCAGAGAAATACGCAGCACTGGGTTTTAAAAGAACTTCTTTTAAGTAAAAATAGATCATTTTTAACATGGCATGGACAGAATGTTTGTAGTTAGACTGTTAAAGGCATGCTGCTCATGTGGAGTGATGTTTTCATGTGTTACACCTGCACTGAGGTGCTGGTGTAGCTTCCAAACATGAGCATGTTTTTCTTTATATACAACACAGCAGCTTTCCCAATTCCAGTAAATTGTGTTGTCCCCTCGTGTTACAATAAATGCAGGATGTTTCCTGAGCCTGATCTGCCACTCACACATTTTGTTTCCTAGGAATACACTCGATCCTTGTTGCCCTGATGGCAGGGAAGGCAGAGGTGAGGTACAACCCTGCTGTCATCCACCCTGCAGCTATTGCAGAGCTCATTCGGGAGCTGGGCTTCGGAGCCACCGTGATGGAAAACTGCGGGGAAGGAGATGGCATCCTGGAGCTTGTTGTAAGCTGATCACTAAACCCAGCCACACTCAGCTTTTATGACTTTTATCTATTGGATGTGCTTGTGTTATTGTCCACTTCCTAGAGTTTAATCGTGTCACAGAGCTTAATTTATTAAAAAAATTAGGTATAAGGGTCCATCAGGTATGTATCACAAATTTCATCTCACCCTGCAAACTGTGCTGGCTCACTACTACACCACTGAAAATGCAGAGAAATCTTCCTGTATTTTTCTATTTGCTCTTCCCGTTGCCAGAATTTACTTTTTTTTTTTTTTGAAGCTGAGTATAGTTCAGTGTCCCCCAGCTCTGAGACTGAGCAGCTAACAGAGCTTTAGCAGGGCTTAATAACCTTGTCTTTAAGCTGTGCTTCCTCTAGAAGGGTTGGAGGGGCCCCTGAGCAGCATGATTTTGTGGGAGGCATCTCTGCCCATGGCAGGGGGTTTGGAACTGGATGATCTTTCAGGTCCCTTCCAGCCCAAACCATTCCATGACTGTACAGTGCTCTCATCCTTAACTGGGAAGATCCATCTCACTGCTTCACACCGCAGATTAAAGCAATAAATAATGCAGCATAGTCACAAGCACTTCTACATTTAAGATGCATTTGCCAGGTAACCTGTGCTTTGCTAACAGGAAGGAACCTTTATTTTACAGGTGAGGGGGATGACCTGTGCCTCCTGTGTGCACAAGATAGAATCCACCCTCATGAAGACCAATGGTGTTCTGTACTGCTCAGTAGCTCTTGCAACCAACAAAGCCCACATCAAATATGACCCTGAGGCCATTGGTCCTCGAGATGTCATACAAGTGATAAAGGTGAGTTTCATGTAGCCACCAAGTCTCCTAAAATATCCAGTGTCTTTGGAAGAGTTACACTCCCCAGAAACAGAAGGGGAGGTTCTTAAAGCAAAAAATGGGTCTCTTCCATTTGCTTTCTTCTTAGTGTAGGTTTCTGTAGCTAATATGTGTGTTCTGGCTCAAAAATGCTCTGTTACAACTTAGCCTAACATTTTAAACAGAAATACTGTGAAAGCCAGGTCATGGTAGACTTTGAGATACCAGCTATAGATTGTAGAAAATAAAGCACATTTATTTAAAAATAAAGTACTGTAGCAGGTGAGAGGTGAAATAAGTTTCTCAGCCTTCTCTTTCAGTTCCTCTGTTTCTGTGCTTTAGGAACAACCATTTTGGAAAGCCACATTTTAGAATAGCATTTTATCCCAGGAAGGTTAATTTCTACATTAGATTGCTTTTCTCTTTTTGAAAGGTAACTAAACAATAGTAACAGACAACAGTAACATTTCATATCAGAAATGTTAATAAAGTTAACCAAAGTTAAGACTGGCCCCATCAGTAATTTGGCAATAACCGAGCACAAAGTGTATTTTAGAACTGATTGTTCTCTTTTTTATTAATTTTTATGGGCTTTTTTTCCTTAGGATTTAGGTTTTACTACTTCCTTAGTCAAAAAGGATAGATCTGCCAGTCATCTGGATCACAAACAGGAAATCAGGCAGTAAGTAATCCTGAACTTGAACCTGATTCTTTTTTGTTGCTCAGCCATCAATTTATGACTTTTTGTGTGACTATGCAGACATGCCAGTTAAAGTATTCTCCAGCACTTGACTGCAATACAAGTTTTTTTTCCCTTTTTTTTCTCTCTTTTTAAATCTGAGGTGGAAAAGGTCTTTTGTCGTGAGCCTGGTTTTCTGTATCCCTGTCATGGGGCTGATGATTTACATGATGGTGATGGACAGCCAGCTCTCAGATGCTCACGCGCATCACAACATGAGCAGTGAGGAGATGGAGGCCCTGCACTCCTCCATGGTCCTGGAATACCAGCTCCTGCCAGGATTGTCTGTCATGAATTTCCTGTCATTTTTACTCTGTGTCCCTGTACAGGTGAGTGGGGTTATGGCAACTCCTGGTTTGCTGGGCTTAAACGCTCCAAGTGGAAGCTGGTGAAGAAATTAAGTTTGAAAAGTGAATGTAATTATGCTGATGCAAAATGCTTTTGAGGTTGTGTTGCCAAAAGAGTTGGTTCTGGGGACTGTCTGGGTGGAGCAGGTGTCTTGGTTTGAAAAGACAGGTGTCAGCTCAAGGAAGGCAGGAGCCTCCCTTGAAATGGAAACTGCAAACCCCCTCCCTCCGAATTATTCGAATTTTGAAATTAAGGAGCTCTCACGCAAAGAAAAATGGGAATAGGAATAACAGTTCTTTACTAGGAAGTTTGAACAAGACCAAATGCAATAGTACAAAACAAAAACCAAACCACTGACAGAGTCAGAAGAATCCAACCTGACNGGGTGGGACTCTCACAGTGGGAGGATGGAGTCATGGGCAAGGCGCTGATGGGCCATGAACAGGAGATAGTCCAGGAGCAGTTATCTGTGATTCATGCAGGAGGCATTCATGGACCCATTCACAGGAGCACAGCCACACCTGGGCTCAACAGAGGGTGATAGAATACAAGCTCCCAGGCACATCCCACCCTGCAGCCCAGGACAGCAGGGCAGGCAGTGGAGAGGTGCTGTGCACCAGAGGCAGCTCCTGAATCCCACTGGGAGGGCATTGGGAATATCTGAGAGTGCTGTGGGAAGACCACAGCCCCAGCTAGAGCTGGGATTTTGCTCAAGGAGAGAGGCGAAGAACACAAACAAAATGGAAAAGCTGCTGCTGTGCGTTAGAGACGTGTGAAATGCCGTTGCAGGTGTTCGGAGGGTGGCACTTCTACATCCAGGCCTCCAGAGCACTGAGGCACAACACTGCCAACATGGACGTGCTCGTGGTGCTGGCAACATCCATTGCCTTCCTCTACTCCTTCGTCATCCTCCTGGTGGCAATGGCTGAGAGAGCCAAGGTGAACCCTGTCACCTTCTTCGACACCCCCCCGATGCTGTTCGTGTTCATCTCGCTGGGCCGCTGGCTGGAGCACGTGGCAAAGGTGAGCAAAACGGACCCCCAAGGTTCTGGGAGTCATTTCAGAATGCTGTGAACCTTGTAAAAACACCCCGTGCGAAAGCTTTGCTGGGTTCTTTTAACCTTCTGTGTTGTAAAGTTATCTTTAGTAACTGAACTAATAGAAGTTTGACTTGGTATCAGACTGTTTGCAGAAAGTGTTGTCTTTAAAAGGGTAAATTGCAACGCATGCCGTTGTCATTTACCCAGCTTTTATTTCAATAGTATAGTCAGAAAAATATGAAAATTATTATTCTAGGGTAAAACCTCAGAAGCACTGGCAAGACTAATTTCATTACAAGCTACTGAAGCTACTATTGTTACCTTGGGCCCTGATAACGTTCTTTTAAGGTATCTTGCTTTGTCATTTGCTTTTTCTGTTGCTCCTTTTTTGTTGTTACTATGCTTAATTCACAGACAAATTTTACTATTCTATAGAACTATGAAGGAAATAACTTCAGATTTGCTGGCAGATAAAAATATTAAAATGCAGAATTAACACTGCATTGCTTCGGTTTACTGGTTTATTGTTGCTGATTTCTTTATTTCTTTATTTTTTGCTGTGATAAGACAATTAGTGGATTTTCTTAACTGGAAAGTAAACAAAATTATGATAAAATAGGCCATTTTCAAAGAGCACTATAACTTTCTTGTGATCTTTTTGATGTGCACTAATGCCAGCCAGGGGGGTTGTGCTGTGTGTGTAGTGCCAGCTGCTTTGCCTGGGTCACTCCAGTCCCCATCTCTTATAAAACATTTGCCCCATTGCAGCGAGGAGCAGGTCGATGTGGAGCTGGTTCAGCGAGGTGACATTGTCAAAGTGGTCCCAGGAGGCAAATTCCCAGTGGATGGCCGTGTTATTGAAGGACACTCCATGGTGGATGAGTCTCTCATCACAGGTCAGCCTTTGCTTTTTCCAAGTGTAAAAACGTTTTCCTTTGAACAAATCTGCGGGTGGGCAGTGGAAGCTGGTGTTGTCCCTCCTGTCAGGAGCTGGCAGCTGTCCCAAAGGCGCGTTTTTCAGCGGTGCTGTGTCTGTTGTTGCCTTTCCCTAGGTGAGGCCATGCCTGTGACTAAGAAGCCTGGCAATACAGTCATTGCAGGCTCCCTCAATCAGAACGGGTCCCTTCTGATCTCGGCCACCCACGTGGGAGCTGATACCACTCTCTCCCAGATTGTTAAGCTCGTGGAGGAGGCCCAGACCTCAAAGGTAGAGTATCATCAAATTTAGCACTCGAGGTTTGCTGTCTCATGCAGGCACCAGCACACCAAATCACTGGAGGGGTGGCTGAAACTGCTTGGATTTGAATTGCAGCTGCATAATGAAGTATCTTGCTGAATAAGGACATTGATCCTGTCTACTGAGCCAAGTCTCATCCTCTTATTAAGTAAATCTGTAATTACGAAGTGTGGCAAGCCAAGTGTGCTGCAAGCAGCAGCTGTGATTCTTCTCTTCTGTGCCTTCAGACACAAACATGGTGGTGCTGAGTGATGTTTCTCCTTCCCAGGCTCCCATCCAGCAATTTGCAGACAAACTTAGTGGCTACTTCGTTCCTTTTATTGTGGCTGTCTCTGTGGTTACCCTTCTTGCCTGGATTATAATTGGGTTTGTGGATTTTGAAATAGTGGAAAAATACTTTCTGGTAAGTAAATCTCCTTAAACACCTTCTGAAATATGTAATAAACAGCCTTACAATTCTATTAGACTGCAGTGGTTCCCTTTCTGGATTATCCTTGCAGGCAGTTACTGACTATTACTGCTCTTGTTATTACATTTTTTACAGTATGTATTTTTTTGTACTGTATCACTCCTGCATTTATCCTTAAAGAGAATCCACAGTAATTAATCAACTCCTATAAGATAGGATTTTTAAAAAAAGTTAATGAAAAGAAGTAAATATTAAACATCAAAAATTTCCACCATCCATCCCTCCTCTGTGGGAAAAGGAAGTCCCTCCTGTCAAAAGCTCCAGTTCTGCATCTGGCTCTGTTAGCACAGTTCTGTGTAAATTCATCTGGGAATCAGTGGAATTCATCTTTATTAGATGCTGGAGGAGGTTCAGGATCCCAATTTGGACCTAAGGGTTGCTTAGATCACAGGTTTCTTGTTTCAAAACTATTTCTGAGTAGAATTTCATAGTTTCCAGGAAAGCCATCTTCATATGTTTTTTTTTTTTTTCTCCTTATAGTATATATCTTTGATGGAGTATCTTTTATTACAGTGCATCATTAAAGAGTTGTAGCAGGTGGTGTCTTGTTTAGGAGAATGACCTATAAATAAAATGGTTGAGGGTAGATGCAGTATAGAACAAAAGTTGGTTAATTAGTCATTAATTTAATCATTCAGCTTAGGTTTTGCACAATTTCCTTGTGCTTTACTTGAATATTAATACTCAGCTGGCGAATCTGCATTTTTTCCGACCTCCAAGGCAGCGCGTAGTCGAATGTGTCGTTCCTGTTGCTCACTTTCTCCCCTGCCCAACTCGCAGGGCTACAACAAGAGCATTTCAGCAGCAGAGGTGATCATCCGCTTCGCCTTCCAGGCCTCCATCACGGTGCTGTGCATCGCCTGTCCCTGCTCGCTGGGCCTGGCCACGCCCACGGCCGTCATGGTGGGCACCGGCGTGGGGGCCCAGAACGGCATCCTCATCAAGGGCGGGGAGCCCCTGGAGATGGCACACAAGGTGAGCCCCCCACGGGGGCTGCCCGGCCTGCGGGTGGTGGTGTTTTGCCAGCTGTTGTTGGAGGAGATGATGGCATGTCCTGGTGGGTCCCGTCCGGCTCGGGATATTCCGTGTCGCGCCGTGTTTGGCGGTTTGGTTAAAGTGGGTGCTCCTCCAAGGAATCTGCAGCTCTGTGCTCGGTTCACTGATTGAAATCTTCCTGCCTTCCTGCAGGTGAAGGTGGTTGTGTTTGACAAAACGGGGACCATCACCCACGGCACTCCGGAGGTGATGCAGGTGAAGTTCCTGGTGGAGGGGAACCACCTCCCTCGCCACAAGCTGCTGGCCATCGTGGGCACGGCGGAGAGCAACAGCGAGCACCCGCTGGGAGCAGCCATCACAAAGTACTGCAGAAAGGTGAGGGCCTCCCACAGCACAGCCTGCGCTCCCTCGGGGAAGAACCTCTCTTGCAGGACTTCATAAATACCACAAGACTGTTCATACTTCTTAACTGATTGCTGTGTTTAATTGGGAAAGCTGAAAATTGTGGAGCCACATAATTCACACTGTATTAGATGCACCATTCAGACTTAGATTTTGATGATTATTTCCTTCCTCTTCTGTGTTCAACTGCACTTTATTTTGTGGGCTTTATATTTGCATCATCCTTTTATATATTTAAAAATTTTACCAGTTTCCATCCTCTTTTTCTAGGAGCTGAACTCAGAAACCCTTGGGACATGTACAGACTTTCAGGTAGTTCCAGGCTGTGGCATTAGTTGCAAAGTCACCAATATTGAAGCTTTACTCTACAGGAGGAACAGAATGGTTGAAGAAAACAATGTTAAAAATGTGACACTTGTGAAAATTGAGGAGAATGCAGACGAATCAGTGCAGCCTGCTTTGATCATTGATGCTGAGCTACCAAGTAAGTTAATTCTGGGTTAGAGAATAAAGTGGAGATTTTTTGATTTTGTGTCTTTAGGATCCCTAGGAGTGAGGTCACTTATTTCTGCCTTGGAGAACTGGGCTGACATCAAGGCACACATTAAACAGTTGCTCATTAGTTTTATTTCGTGCTCACACATCGCTAAGAACATTTAAATTAAATAAAATTTCAAGTTGCATGTTGAATATGGGACTGGAAAATCAGACAGGAGTTGTCTGTCCGCTCTCTCTGGCTCACTTACCTTCATCCCAAGTTACCATTTGCTAGCCAAAATTACGTGTATTTGCATAACTGGTTAGTTTTCACTCAAGAACAGCTCATTGTTAGGTCTTTCATATGAACCCCATTGGGCTGTTCATAGAAATCAGAAGCACTGTGAAGGTAACTTGGTCTTTATTGTCCTTTGACCTGGTGTTTTTGGCCCTCTGACATGTGGTGACTGCCCAGGACTGAAGAAGTGTTGGTGTCTCTCTTGTTAAGGACTCATGAAGAGATTGGTAGGGCAGAAATTATCGAGGAATTCTTTATTTCAGTTTGGATTCCCTGCGGTGCTGCTCCATTGCATACTGGGAGAGCCTGGCTGGGATGAGCTGCAGGGAAGCTCCCTGGTTACCCGCATGATGGTAGCATTGTGTTTCCTTCCTTCAGCTACTGTGAGCTCTCAGAAATACTCAGTTCTCATCGGGAACCGGGAATGGATGACCAGGAATGGCCTCCTGGTGAGAAATGAGGTGGACAAAGCCATGATGGAACACGAGCGGAGAGGCCGCACGGCTGTTCTGGCAGCTGTGGATGGTGAGTTCAGTGCTGCTGCTTTATTCAGTTGGATTGCCACTAAATATCACATAAAACATCACATAAATAGAAATTAATAAGTAGTGATGTCGTAGCAGCTACACCTGAAGCAGAGTGATGGGATGAAAAGAGATCATCACTCAGTTTTACAGCACTTTCTTATGGGAAATGCTCTCCCTACCCAGCTTAGCTGACAGGAGAGTTGGGCATAATAATACAGTGCAAAGACTTCAAAGAAAGCAAAAGGGGAGAAAGGAGAAAAAAGGAATTTTTTTTTTTCATTGTGGTTGTACAGTGCATGCTCTGTATTGCTTTAAACCCTGCTGCCCTGATACCTGTTCTCATCCCACTTTTTACTGTCAGTATTAACTGGTTCTGGAACTGGACTTGCTAGGGGAAGTTAGTTTTTCTAACTCAATAAAGATCTTTATTGCAAACAGTTTCTTTCTGTTTCCAGGAGTGCTCTGTGGCTTGATAGCTATTGCAGATACTGTGAAGCCAGAGGCTGAGCTGGCAGTGTACACTTTGAAGAGCATGGGGTTAGAAGTTGTCCTCATGACCGGTGACAACAGCAAAACAGCCCGGTCCATCGCCTCTCAGGTGAGCTGGTGTCCTGTCCCTGGGGCTGGAGCTGGACTCAGCAGGAAGGGTGGTGTGGCATGTTGGTATTGCTGGTCTGTTGTGAAAGATGGTAATGTAAAAAAAAATTGGAATAAAGAGGGAATGCAAGAAGTTTTTGAATGGAAGTAACATCAGCTGTGAATTCAGAGCTGTTTCCATATCATCAGCTGGGTTTGCTTTTTAGGTCATGAGTGATAATATGGGTTTCAATCTTCCTGGCCACATCATTCTGGGCAGGAGCTTTGACAGCTGCTGGAACAGCTGCAGCACAGTTGTGTCCTGTCTCTCTGTCCAGGTTGGCATCACCAAAGTGTTCGCAGAGGTTCTCCCCTCGCACAAAGTGGCCAAAGTGAAGCAGCTCCAGGACGAAGGGAAGCAGGTGGCCATGGTGGGAGATGGCATCAACGACTCCCCAGCCCTGGCCATGGCCAACGTGGGCATTGCCATTGGCACGGGCACGGATGTGGCCATCGAGGCAGCTGATGTGGTTCTCATCAAGGTAGGACATCAGAGGTAAAGGGAGCTGCTCGGAGGGGTCAGAAGGCCCAGGGGGTCTTGGGTGATGCAGGGGTGCACAACCTCCATAAGCTGGAGAACTGGAGCAGAGATTGTCCTCCTCTGCCCACTCCCAAATTTTAATTACCCCAAAATGTGCAGTACCCAGAAAACTTGGAAGTTTCCTCCATGGGATAATCGCTGAGCTAAACACAGGGAAGAGGCTTGCTCCTGTCCTTTGGCAAACATAAATTACATTTGGGTAACACACCACAGCACCTCCAGGGTTGCAGGCACTTCTTCCTACACATCAGCAACCCCCTGGCAGGCTGTGGTCAGTGTTTGGAGCTGTCCTGTGAGGTGCTGTGGATGTTATGTGGATGATGATGGATTGGCACTGACCAGAGGGCTTGCTGGGATTAGCCTGTTACATCCAGTGCTGTAGTGAGCTGTAAAACAGGACTGTGCTGACACCACACGTGTGCTTTCTGTCTCTCTGACTGCTCCAATAAACATTTTAACTTGCAGGATGACCTGATGGATGTGGTAGCAAGCATAGATTTATCCAGGAAAACCGTGAAGAGGATCCGCATCAACTTTGTCTTTGCTCTAATTTATAATCTCATTGGAGTTCCCATAGCTGCAGGTGTGTGAGTGTTGCCTGCACTAATGGGATTGGGCTCAGTGAGTAGAAGATTGCAGTGATTTCCTGTTGTGTGGGAGAGTTTCCATTGTCTTTATTTCTGGCTGTCAGTAAGGGCAGAGTTCTTTACAGTGGAATATTTGTGAGCCATCCTCCTCCCACACTATGGCTACTATGGAAAATAACTTTAAGATAAAAGGCTTATTGAAAGAGCCTGATCCTGTGAACAAGTTTTGGTGCAGGGTGGGCAGGACATGGCACCTCTGAGTTTCAGACTGTGCAAGTGTGGCACATCCAGGTGTGCACTCACCTGAGGTTCCAGTCGAGATATAACCCAAATCCTTGTGTATGAAATATTGGTCATTTAAACTAAAATCCCATTTACTAACAAATTAAAAAACAACTAAAACTAGATGGCCCATGTGAAATTGTATCTATCAATATATGAATAATGCTCTGAACTTGCTGCTGGTTTAATTTTCCAGGTGTCTTCCTGCCCATTGGTTTGGTTCTGCAGCCCTGGATGGGATCTGCAGCCATGGCTGCCTCCTCGGTCTCTGTTGTGCTTTCTTCTTTGCTGTTAAAGATGTGAGTAGGAACAGTCTTGTGGTTTGGAACTTGGATTTGAAGCTCAGGTCTTTTACTTTGAGTGGCAAAAAATAAATGTGGGACTTCTGAAGGCTTTTGAAGAACAGGCAAGTCTGTTTTAAGCAGACAGTAGTGTTTAAAAATGTAATTTCTAATGTGAAGAGCTGTACAGATCAGAAGTGTTCAGAATGGGAAATTCCTTAGTGGCCTTTGTGTGTTTGTGAGATCTCTTGTTGGTCAAATTATAAATGCCTCTGACTTGTGCATAATCAGTTTCTATCCCTATTTCAGCATACTTCACTCCAGCCTCAGAGGTATTGATATATTTTGGTTTTCCCCTCCTTAGGTACCAGAAACCAAGTTCTGAGAAGCTGGAGTTCCGTGCCCGTGGGCAGCTGAGGCACAGGAGCCCCTCAGAGATCAGCGTCCACGTGGGCATCGACGGGAGCGGGGCCGGCTCCCCGAAGCTGAGCCTGATGGATCGAATCATCACCTACAGCAGGGCCTCCATCAACTCCCTGTTCTCAGACAAGCGTTCTGTGAACAGCATAGTCCTCAGTGAGCCAGACAAACACTCGCTTCTGGTGGGGGATTTTGGAGAAGAGGATGACACAGCCTTATGAAACACTCGCTCCTCCCACCCCCACTAAGGCGAAACAAAAAAAACCCAAAGCAAAAAAACCACAACCAAAACAGCTGTGGTGAGGTCTGTGCATGTCCTGGTCTTTGTGGAGGTCTTTTAGATGCATTTCTTCTTCAGTGTAGAGGTAGTTTTTGAAGTGACTTTCCAGGATCTTTTGTGGTTTTTAATCTAGACTTAACCAAAAATCATGGTGCAGGGCTGTTGATGCTCACAGAGAGGGCTGTGTTCCCACTCCATGGAGCTTGCAGTATAGCATTTATTTTGGCAAATTGTCAAAATACAATTAAGGAAACTAAGGAACCAGAAACTCATTTCCCAGCCTTATACCAGGCTATTTCGTGCACAGTGGAGTTCAGTGCTCTGTTAGAAAATTATGAATTTGCATCTGCAAAATCCTGAAGGTTCTGTTTGCAGAGATGTGCCTTACTTCAGAACCCTCTTGCTTCCACAGCCTGCCTTCTGCCAGAGATGGGTCCTCTCAAATGCCTTTTCTTGTTGTCAGCATCTGGTTCCAGCTTTTCACACTCCAGGCTTCAAATCACCTCCGTGGCATCCGGGTTCGTGTGCGGCAGAAAACGGGGGAGGTTTGGGGCTGAACCCTCTCTGAGCTCTGCACATCCTGCCCCAGGGCTCTCCTGCCCTGACACTCTCTGCCTGAAGGTTGTCTGCCTTGGGAGGTTTGCTCATTCCCAGCCTCTGCTAAGCCAAAAACTCCTGCAACACACAATATCAGTGTGAGGTGGTAATAGCCAAAGTGTTCAGCTTTAGGAAGGAGCAGGGCAGTTAGTGCTCACCCCCAGAATCTACTGGCACTCCCTCAGTGAACCTGGGGAGTTTGTTAGAGACTGCCTTTAAAATCTTTACAGTTCAGTCTTGCTTGTAAAAGCTAAGGATCTGTATGCTAGGAATGGCCCAGCATCACTGCATTGGTTGATCCAACCCCCCTTTGCTTGGTCTGTGCAGATCCAGGCACTGTGAATTCAGACAGCTGTCATTTGTTGCTGAACTCCAATATCAAAATGCAGCTTTTGATCATGAAATCATTCATATCAAAAATACCCTCAGTGAGAAATAGAGGTGCCCATCAGCCAGTAGCTGGGTACCTGTTTGTTACTCACTGATCCTTGCTCTCCCCATGCACTGCTGAGGCACCCATCAGCAACAGTTGCTGGGTTCAATAATGTTCAATTTCATTATCAAGTGCAGTCCATGATGTAAAGTGTACCAGTTGTGCTTGTAGAGGTGAAATACTCAGTTCGGTGTAGACAAAGAGATTCTCTCTAATGTTCTGCTTTTTAACTCAAAGCCCGATGTCAGGGCATAGATTGTGTATGTAAAAAGTCCTGAGTAAACAGCTCTTGCATTTTATCTGAGAACCACCAGAAAAATCCCGTGGTGTGAGAGCAGAAGAGCTGTGCTGGGGGATGTGTTGTTAGGAAATCAGGGTACCTGTATTGCAGTGAGGAGAGCAGCATCACGTGCTGCTGCCACTGGCTCAAGAAACAAAATACTTCTGTAGCAGGATTTGGGTTCTTAGTATCTCTACATGAATATAGAGTATTTTTATGAATTGGATTACAGCTGTGTGTAGTATGTAGTGTTGCTGCATGCTGAGATACATCACTGCACAGCCATTCCGTGGGGTTTTGTCCTCAGTTTGCAGCAGCAGAGCTGTTCTTACAAAGCAGATCATTACCCAAAGCTGTTTGGTCACGTTGGGATGGCTGTTAGTGCTTCACAGTCATGCAGAGACTTCAGTGGTCTTGTTTATTGTCCTGGGCACAGTTGTGCAGGTGAAAGGGAGGTGTTTACATATTTCTGTCTGTGCTGTGGGTGGTCTCAGTCACTCCTTCAGATGGGAGTTTCAGTGCTGGTTGGGGAGTGGATGGTGTGGAAATGACACATCCTCCTCCTGCAGGGAACAGGGAGGTAATTTGGGGTTGAGTTCCTGGTTGGTCAATAAAGCAGCATGAAGAACTTACTAAACTATTTCCAAATATATTTTTAGAGCACTTTGCCCGAACTTTTTGTTGTCCAAATGCTGTGTAGGTTGAATGTTTACAGCTTTACCTCCAACTTTTCCCCAACACCGATGTTTTTCTAGGCTTTATCATTTTCTGTGGAACTCAGCGTTTGATCCAGGTACAGCAAAATAAGGCTCTTTTTCCAAACCAGGACACTTAAAGAGGTGCAGAGATGATTATCAGGGCAGAAGGAACAGCAGCTGGGAGGGATGTGAGAGCAGCTGGTAGGGACAGCCAAGAGGATCAGGCTCTGGGGAGAGGAAATAACTGAGCCCAAGGGGGGTGGGGGCACGGTGGTTGTGATAAACTCAGATGTTTGAAAGCAGGTTCTCTGTCCAGCACTCCCCACGGGTGACGTCTAGGATGTTTATCTTGTGATTTAATATTACAAAAGGTGCTTTACGTTGAAGAACCAAAATCCCTTTCAGTTTGAATGTACAGTGCAAGTGGAATCATGTATGGGAGCTCAGTGTCTTCCCAAATGTAAATGTTTTAATATGTAAATAGGTTGCTCCTGCTGGAGACAGTTTGGATTCAGAAATTTAAAGTATCACTTGGAAACACTCAGTTACAAACAATGTATTACTCCTTTGTCTATTTTATTTTCTGTATCTAGCTATTTATAAACCTGTGCTCTATTTAATAAAAAAGTACATATGCTCCAGGCTTTAAAAGTTGCTCTTTGAATCTTACCAAACTTAAACTTTTAAAAGAGTTTAAAATACTTGAAATTTTATACAAAAAAAAAAGAATGTGAAGTTGACAGAACACAAAGGAAGCAAGAAAACACTTTTCTTTATTAAAAACTACACTTTTTTTTTTTTTTTTTTGCTTAGAACTTCCAAGAAAATGTTTTGAGCTGGAGAATTTCTGGTTTTCGGTTTTAGTGATGAAGAATGGAGAAGCAAATGCTGGTTGGAATGTTAATGCAGGGCTGTTACAGTTCTTTGCATCTCAAAACATGTTGTCTCACGTTTCCTCTTCTTTTAAGCCTGTGCCTCCGTCATTCTAATGGCAATTATAAGCTATGTAATAAAAATGTAGCATCCGAAGGCTGTTTGAAATCACCTTCTTTCCTCTCCTTTACATATTTGTTGCTGTCTCAGCAAAAGGCCAAGGGTTGGGGGTTAGGTGTAGTTGCAGCTCTGCTGAGCACAGCCTTGAGCAAACACTGAGCCTGTGGAACGGCAGGGCTGGGGGCAAGTGGGGGTGGTGAAAGCTGGGAAATTGCAAATAATCTCATGTGGGAACATCCCTGTGTTACAGAAGTGGGGGCAGTAAATAATCGAGGCTGGAAGAGGCTGCTGGAGGTCACATAGTAAAAAAGCTGTCCCAGGTGAGCCAGAGCTGCTCACCCTGAGGTTTGTACCATCTCCACACCCTTTGGGCAGGCTTTTCCAGGGCTCACTCACCCTCACAGCAGAAAAGGGTTTCTGGTGTTAGGATGAAATTTCCCATATTTTGGTTTGTGCCAATTTACCCTTGTTCTGTCACTGGGTGTCACCGAGCACAGTCTGGTTCAAGTTGTTTCCAAGATGAAGAATTTTGCTTTTCCTTAAGACACAACCCTGTAATTTCATCCTCTGGGACTGTCTCGGGCCTAGTATGTCCCATCAGGTGTGGAAACGTACAGTTTTAGCACTTGTGGTTTGGAAAATGCAGGTTTGTTGCACAAAAACAGTAACCAAAACATTTGGGATTGTTTAATTTAGGCCTTGAGTTCTTTGGGGTTAAGGCAGTGTGTGAACCTTCTTGTTTCAAATGGAACTGTTTTGTTTTAGCTCTGACTGAGTTAAATAAATAAAAAGCCAACCCGAAAACTCATGAAGTAGCCAGGAGGCCCCAAATCCTGTGGACTGAGGTGTGATACAAAAATCTTTGCATTCATCTGGCCAACACCCATCATTGTGATTCAAGAAATGCCAATTTTAATCTAGAATTAAAAATTATTAAGACTCTCCTGGAATTTTACAATGTCTTTCCTTTCCTGAAAGCTGAGTCAGTGGTGTTTCCTAAGTGAAAACATGACCTGTCCCAGAGTAAATTCTCTTAAAATCCCCTGATTTCAGTTTTTCTTGAGCTCAGTTTAGTTCAGTGCAGCAGCCTCACGTCCCGTGGTGGCAGCAGCCACGTGTGAGGGGTGAGCAGAGCTCTCACATTCCACAGCACTGTTTTGTTAGGCAGAAACAGAAAGGTTAAATTGTTTGATCAAATACAGGTTCGTTCTACAGTGGACAAAATCCGTGGAACAAATACCAGCTTCTAGGGTTCTGATGGAAAAATGATACTGTAGATAGTGGCAGGATTTATGTTAATTTAAAACCTAATGTCTTTGGCACTAGAGAGACAGAGCAATGCTGCGTTCCTGCAGCCTGCCACAGCCAGGGTTAACGCTGGAGCCTCTGCAGCTGCTGCCTCAAACATCACATTTTCAGGCTTGATGGAGTCTATTTTCCATTTTACCAGCTCCTGCATGGATTTTTGAACCACTCCCTAGATGCTTTCAGTTCAGTATGGCTGCATCATCCTTTAAGATGCTCTTTCTTTTTTTTTTCCCTTTTTAAGTAACATTTTTAGACCACATCTCTGCAGAGCAGGATGACAAGCCCTTAAGGTCAGACTGATGCCAAATTCAGCATCTGCCTTGATAGCAGAGCTGTGCTAGGGGCAATGTTAGGGTTGGGGGTTTTTTTTTCCCTTCCAGTTGACTGGACAATTTAAGTAGTGCCTGTGAATTTGTACCATGTCTGCTTGGTCATGAAGGAAAACTGCTGACCAGGTAAGATCAGGTTGTCTGTACCCCATTAAACACATCTCTAAAATAAATTTTTTAAGGAGAGCTGGAGAGCTGTACACACACACACACACAGAGGTGCAGGAAAAAGAGACGCGGAGAAGGATTTTTCAGCCTTTTAAAATTAATCCTCATTCAATTTCATGCGTGGGCAGCCCTGACGCCCTTTGTCCCTGCAGATGTTGGGAATGAGACGGTGCAGCCATCGGCCAGGTGAGGGAGCAGCCAGGAGATGTCTGCCTTTATTCTCTTAGGATTGTGCCCGTTTTTCAGACAGCTTTTCCATAGTTCCAGATTGGATGCTCTTCATCTTTCCTGCACGATCTCTGAGCTGGAATATTGACCATCTCCCACTGCAAGAACAGAGCACTCAGCCCTTGTGCTGGAGCCTGTTTTTCAGTGGAAGCTTGAACTGCAGCGGGTGGTGCCAAAAGCAGGAAGTTTCTGCAGCCTGGCCCACGCGATACAGATGGAGATGCAGATTATTGGTCTCCAAACCACAGCCCTCCCTTTTGTCTCACCCAAACACCCCCCGCAGCACCACAGCCTGTGGTCTGCCTAAACCTGCGCAGTCCTGTTCCTTTTGGATAAATGAAGCTGGCAGGATCGTGCAGGAGAGGGCCGTGCCAGTCTAAAGTACAAATGCTGCTTAATATTCCTAGCAGTGACTTCCTAGGATGGTCACAGGTCCAACCCCAGCTCCTTGGGTTTGCCATTACCAGCCCTTTGCCCTCCTGGCTTTGCTGCACTGGTTAATTTAAAAGTGCAGGGGTTGAACTGTTTGCATGGGCTTTTTTCTTTAAATATTTGCAGTATATTCTAAATATTTCACAACAGGAGGGAAGGACAGAGAGGTGACTCAAGCGTGGAAATGAGCTTTGAAAATGTGTCTGTGTTTCTTCCCCTTTCTTTGTAATTCCTCTTATAAGACACAAATTCTGGTGCCTGGGCCGTATCCCATCTGGAATTGTGTTCTGCTACCTCAAGTTCTCATCTGACATCCTCCCTATTCCTCTATCTCATGTTCTTCTAAAAAAAAAAAAAACATGGAAAAGCAAACAAGGATAAAACCAGAGAACACTGAATGAGCGATGGCTGCACTTCTGCCAGAACAATGATCTTTATAAGCACGCCAAAATTGCTACAGACTTCATATCCAATACTCTCCTAAATTATTGGGTGGATATGGAGGAGTTGGTCCTATTGAGGAGAGTACTCTTGGTCATTTTTATTTATGGCTTGCTTAGTCCTTTATTGCTGAATGCCCTGTGTACCTGGGGATTCACGAGTGTCCTGCTGTCCCTTTTCCCTCAGCTGTGGCACATGGCTGTCCTAAATTGCTGTGGGTGCTCAGGTTACTGTGTTTGTGCCACCACACACTGTGACACTTTTTTACCCCTAGGAGGTGACCGGCGAGCTTTTGAAATGAAAGCCTTGTCCTAATGAATGAACCCATTTCCCAGGGAAAGCAGGACGTGCTGCAAGGGCTGGGTTGTGCGCTGCAGCTGGGAAGAGCTTTCCTTTCTGAGTCAGCATCAAGGAATTTAACCTTTGCCTTTGGAGAAAGCAGCACAGCATGAAGTAGCACAGGAAGGAGGAGAGGGATTAATTTCAGAACAGTTAAATAGTTACAGCTCCCGTGGATCCAGAGAACCCCTTCCTTATCTCCTCACCCGGAGCCCCTCTAAGGCGAGCGTTTGTTCACCTGCTGTCACTTGTGCTTCTGGCCTGGCAGGCAGAAGTGGCTCTGTGGCTGCAGAAGTGGCTCTGGCCAGCTGTGCCCTGTGCAGGCACTCCCAGCTGCTGAGGAGGGGCTGCATTCAGGACCAGGCCAGCATTTGACTCTCGGGCCTCGGTGAAGGCTGTACTCACACTGGCACTGCCAGGCGCCCCTGTCCACAGCTGGCCTTGTAAGTGCCATGCAGGGGCTCTGCCCTACAGGGGCTCACCGGATGGTTCTGAGGTCGGGGCTGGGTTGCTGCATGGCAGGAGGGACGCCTGGGTACCCCCCAGATGTGTCGGGATCAGCAGATGTGGCACTAGAGGCCACAATAATGACACATGGACAGGAGAGATGTCAGAAGGGTAAGAAGTAGCAGAAGAAGCAGAAGAAGAAGCTTTATTTTTACTTTACAGTATTTATACATTTCTTGTAACTACAGATGATTGGAAGGCAAGGTTGACACCTTCTCCATCACATTGGAGGGACCAAGAGTCCATCAACTTTATCTATCATAGAAATGGAATGTACAACACAAGAAAGCAGTTACAAAACAACAGGTGCTATTTAGACAAAGTGTGAGAATCTCTGATTCTCTGACTCCAAGATATGTAAACAATCAGAAGGCTGAGAGAACAGTGCAACACCCAGATTTACTCTGCAGTCAACATTGAGACGGTTACTGCGCCTAATTCAATTTGCAACCTGAATGTAGATTTATAGCAATATATGAAAAGCTACAGTGACACACACTGACACACTAAGGTGATGTTTCCTGGTGACCACCTCACAGGGGATTTCATGTCACCTGTCAGTTTGTTCCCCCTTGTGTATTTCAGCATTTATTGCTGTTGGGATTGATACATTTAACACGTCTCGGAGGCCCATCCTGGCTTTCCTGAGCTTTCTGACAAGTCTTGCGGCAGGAGACTCCCACCCTTCTGCCTCAGGCTGGGTGTTTTCACCCCACGTGTGAGCAGTTCATTAGTCTGGCTCTCTAGGTACATTTGTCTTTACTTTCTTGTCAGTGCATGCTCATTTGAATCAGGGAATCATTTAGGTTGGAAAAGACCTCTGAGACCACTGAATCTGATCTTTGAGCAATCATCACCTAATCAATGAGACCAGAGCACTGAGTGCCACATCCAGTCATTCCTTGAACACCTCCAGGGATGATGACTCTACACTTTCCTGGGCAGCCCCCTGCAATGTTTAACAACCTTTTCCATGAGAAATTCATCCTGGTGTCCAGCCTGAACCTCCCCTGGCACAGCTGGAGGCTGTTTCCTCTGGTCCTGTCCCTGTTCCCTGCGAGCAGAGCCCGACCCCAACCTGGCTGCCCCCTCCTGTCAGGGACTTGTGCAGAGCCACAAGGTCCCCCCTGAGCCCCCTTTTCTCCAGGCTGAGCCCTTTCCCCGCTCCCTCAGCTGCTTCTCATATGACTGACTCTCCAGACCCTTCCCCAGCTCTGTTGCCCTTCTCTGGACTCTCTCCAGCACCTTTCTGTCAGCAGAGAACTGATTTTGCCATCACCACTTTCTCAGCGGTGTCTGTACATTTTTGTGAGCGTGGCAAAAATATAACCCTGTCAGCAACAGAAAGGCCTATCCTATGGGCAAAAGACAAAAGACCATGAGCTCCTTTTTCACCCAGTACAGTCCATTGCTCTGTGCTATTGTCGCCCAGTGCACAGCCCACTGCACTGCGTTAGAGGCTGCACGTATGTTGGGGCAGGTGGTTTTTGACTGCACCCACCAACCCGCTATGAGGGCATGGAGTGACGGGACAACAGGGAATGGCTTTCACCTGGCAGGGGGCAGGGTTAGGGCTGCCTCCAGCTCTGAGGTCCCCAGCACAGGAAGGACACGGAGGAAGTCCAAGATGATCAGAGGGATGGAGCACTTCTCCTGTGAGGACAGGCTGAGAGAACTGGGATTGTTCAGCCTGGGGAACAGAAGGCGTTGTGGCCTTCCAGCACCTGAAGGGAATCTACTGGAATGAGGGAGAAAGACTATTTACAAGGGCCTGGAGTGACAGGACAAGGGGGAATGGATTCAAGCTGAAAGAGAGTAGGTTTAAATTAGGTATTAGGAAAAAATTCTTCCCTGTGAGGGCGGTGAGGCCCTGGTAGAGGTTGCCCAGAGAAGCTGTGGCTGCCCCTGGATCCCTGGAAGTGTCCAAGGCCAGGTTGGAGCAGCCTGGGATGGTGGAAGGTGTCCCGCCTATGGCAGGGGGTGGAACAGGATGACCTTTAAGGTCCCTCCCGACCCAAACCATTCTGTGATTCTATGAAACGATGTTGCTGAAAAGTGTATCCCTTCAAACAGTTGTTTTGTCCCCAGTTGTCTTGAGAAGTCTTTATGTAGGTCACTTAAAAATACTCCGGGTTTTGTCTCTTCCTTTACTGCCGACGTTTGGCCTGCCCCAGGCCTATGGCTCAGCTGCGAGGTGCCTGCCCTTCATCTGAAGGACTCCCACCAGCCAACACACGTTTAGACACCATTTATGGGTAATTTTCCCTCAGACAAGGTGCGGAACCGTTAATGTGGTGCTCAGCGATCAGACCCCGCGCACTCCCGACTCCCTCAGGGAGCGGCGGCTGCGTGTGGGACGTGACCGGGGCCGGCGCCGCAGCCCCGCCCCCGAGGGGCGGAATGCCCGCTGACGGACAGGCAATTTCACCAATAGAAATGCAGAGCGGACAGCACGAACCAATCGCTGAGGGGGAGGGCGGGGCGAGGCGGAATGGGTGGTGGCGGCGCGGGCGGTGCTGCGGCAGAACGCGGAGGCGGCGAAGCGGTGCGGGTTGAGCGGGAGGGAAGTGAGTCGCGCCGGCAGCAAACATGTCTCTCTCCAACAAACTTACCCTGGACAAGGTGGACGTGAAGGGCAAGCGCGTCGTCATGAGGTGAGGCGTTGCGGGGGGAATGTGCGTCTCCTGGGGGCCGCCCTGCTCCATCCTGCACGCTGGGGCCACGCCGGTGCTCCCCGGCAGCAGCCCCTTGCTCCAGCCTGGCACGTGTCGATGTGTGCGGTTTTAGTTTCATTTTTTTTCGCTCGCCGGGTGTTGGAGAGGCTCCTGCATCCGTCATCGAGTCGGCCCGGCTTCCCTGCGGGGGACGTGGCGGCCGGGCAGGGTGTAAATCCCGGCCCGGCTCTGCCGCCCTGGATCACCCTGCTCGCACGCGTGTCGGCCCCAGGCGGCTTGAGGCGGAATCCAGCCAGCCTGCCATGCTTTTATTCCAGAGAACTACCCCAAAAAATGCTTATTTCCTGGTTATTATTTCCTTACTGCAAATTGAAAAAGCATTGCAGTAAGAAAGTGAAGATACGGCTCTGTCTAGCTGTCCAGATACCTGTAATAATTCAGCATTTTACAGCAGGAATCGAATCATAGAATCACAGAATGGCCTGGGTTGGGAGGGACCTTCAAGCTCATTTCTTTCCACGCCCATGCCAAGGGCAGGAACACCTTTTGCTAGGCCAGGCTGCTCCAAACCTCTTCAGCCTGGCCTTGGACATTTCCAGGGATAGGGCGTCACCGCAGCTTTTCAGCACATCCCGGTCTGAAACCCTGAAATAGGCATTCACAGCTTATTTATAAAGCATCAGTGCCTGAAAGCCTAATGTTGGAATTGTTGCCAAATCCTGGGAGATAAGGGCACCAAGGTACATCGTCGTATGTCCTGCTCGAATACTCTTATTGTGGGGTAGTTTGTTCAAGGTCATTATAACGTGGCTACTACGTGTGTGTTATCTACGCTGTGAGTAGGCAGGGATAGTAAAAGTATAGCTTCTCATACTCGTAGTCTGACAGACAAATTGCTCTTTTTATATTGTCTCTGCAACCTTGTTTTGAACTAGTTCCCTAAAAATCTTGATTATCAGAAACCAGCCCGTGTAGCAAGTATTGCAGAAGCTTGCACTAAGTCTGGTATAACAAAAGATCTTTCTGTCTCTGTAAAAGTCTGTACCTGGCTGGGTTTTTTTGGCCATTTGTCTGGTTTTTTTCCATTTCTGAGTCATGTTACAGAGAGCAGCCGTGCGTTGGCAGACGATGGGCTTGGTTTGCCCGCTCAAAGTCTCTGTTAATTAATGCACAAATCTAACTTTGCTGTTCTGTGAGGGGCTGCCCAAACACAGCACGTGTCAGGTTCTGTGTCTCCTGCCTGCATCTCACCTCTCTGAAACGAGTCACCACGTGCTCTCAGCGGTACTAAACTCGATACCTCTTCATCTTCTCCTCATATTCATCGTCATTTTGGCTACTCACACACTGCGTAGCTTCCGGTCCTAAATGCCGAAGCTTCAGGAAAAGTTGAGAATGGGGAGGAGAGAGGGTTCAGGGCAGCTCAGATTTCAGTGGTCTGCAGGGGGGGAGAAGGCCGAGCTGGACCTTTCTTTGGTAGTTTTGATGGCTCGGTAAAGCAAACTGTTCTTTTACCCTCTCCTTTTAGGATAATGGCCCGATAATAAATCTTTCTTTGCCCCTTCTAGAACTCGACCGCTGTGCTATGGGGCTGCCAGTTCAATTTCTTTCTGCTCAGCTACTCCTGTTTTGCTGGCAGCTTTTGTCTTTCTCCCCGTTTGTTTCACGTGCTGAGTGGGCTGCAGGGGGATTCATTCACGCAGCTTGCTGAACTCGGATGTTCTTTAATGTATAGAATGATGAAGGATGCACCCTCTGCTCTCCGCCATTCGCTGTTGCAGCCGTGGGTGTTCCCTCCCGTAGCTCTGTGAGCAATTTCTGCCTCCGCGGTTACACAACGCAGCTTCCTGCACATGGGCACAGGGGGTGCCAGGAGAAGGGCTGCTGAAACTCCTCCCTTCCAGCCCAGCAGCTGGCACGAGTCAGGAAGTTACCTCAAGATCCAAGTCAGGTCTTCCAGGGAGAGTGTGATAAACCACGGCACTGGGCTGCGGGGAGATTAGAGCTGCAAAGGACAGAAATTAAAGCTTCCCTGAACTGCCTGCTGGCCACAGTAGTCCAGCCAAGTATTTTAGAAGCCTCGTTGGAGAACGCAAGGTCATTTGTCATTGTTCATTCCCTTTCTCTTGGAAGCTCCTCGATGGGGATCTGAAATCATATTGTTTAAAAATGAAAAGTTCAATCTTGGTTTATTTCCTGCTCAGCATCACTGCTGCTCTGGTCCTGAGCATTAGGATGTATTGGTGGCCCAGCTTTCCTGAGTTATCTAGCAGTGGTTGTTCTCCATTCGTGGTGTTATCACAAGCAGAAATGGCTGATAACACATTGATTTCCGAATGGAACTTGTGGGCAGGGCAGAGCTGAACATCTTACTCTAATTGTAACATTGCTTTTCCAGCCAGCACCTTTACTGGCAGGTTCCCTCACTCATTTGTTGAATATTTAGAATTAAAATAAAATAAATAATTAATAAAATAAATTTGTTGAATATTTAATTTTGCTTCTGGTTTTTTTTTTTTCTTTTTAGGGTTGACTTCAATGTTCCAATGAAGGATCACAAAATAACCAACAATCAGAGGTGAGCTGTAATTTCCATCCCAAATGGAGGCCCCAAAGCCTGCTGTGTCTCTGATTTCACCCCAGTACCTAGAATGTTACCACGATTAAGCTGTCATTGCTCATACTAGAATATTAAAGGGGTCAGAGAAAGTCCAACCATTTTTAATTAAACTCCCTGAAGTTATTAGCAAACTACACTTAACTACAAGGCTGCTACTTAACTGTAGCTGCTGTGGAAAGCATATGAAGAAAATCTCTTATTTTAGAGATCCTAAACTGAATAAGCTTGCTTTGACCATTTCACAGCCACATCCCTTAGGCTGTGTGTGAAAGTTGTCTCAGTTTGTTACTATCCAGAAGTCTCTGTGCCTCCTGCTTACCCTGGGGCTGTGTTAACTTCTTGTCTTCGTTAAAATAATTGTTGCAGTGCAGCACACAAAGACCTGGGGTTTAGAAACAGCCATGCCAGATGTCTTGCCCTGCTTGTCTGCCACTTGCAGGCAGATGCCAGTTTTGTTCACCACAGTGTGCTCACTGCTCATCATTTCTCTATTGCTGCAGGATCACAGGCTAACCTAGAAAGCCTGGTAGTGTTCAAGTGTCTCCTGGCATTTCTTAGCTGAGCAATCAGCAGAGTTTAGATGACAAAATGCATTTTAATTCCATGTCCTGCCTTGCTTGGAAGATAACAGTGAAACATGAAAACAGGCTGGGACGGAGAATTTTGTTGATGCTTTCCTAAGGAATTGTTCTGTCCAGCCCTTTGTGCTGTTTCTTTTGTCATTTTGCCTGGACAACTCCCAGGGCTCATGTGTAAGTGGTACTAATTCTCTTGCCTGGTAAACTCTAACTGAATCCTTACTAATTTGTTCCTCTGTGCCATTAACAGAATCAAGGCAGCTGTTCCTACTATCAAGCACTGCCTGGACCATGGAGCCAAGTCCGTTGTTCTCATGAGTCACCTGGGTCGCCCTGATGGTGTCCCCATGCCTGACAAGTTCTCCCTGGCCCCGGTAGCTGTGGAGCTGAAGGCACTGCTGGGCAGGTAAAGTGGAGGAGCAGCCTGGTGTGCATCAGGCCCTCCCCGTCAGGGGACCTGGAAATTTTCCTTTCCACCGGGAAGTCACTGCTGAGGTTACAGTGTGCGTCTTGTGTTTGCAGGGAGGTCTCGTTCCTGAAGGATTGTGTTGGTGCTGAGGTGGAGAAGGCCTGTGCTAATCCTGCTAATGGCTCCGTCATCCTGCTGGAGAACCTCCGGTTCCACGTTGAAGAGGAAGGCAAAGGGAAGGATGCTTCAGGGAACAAGGTGAAACTTCACGTGTGGCTTTCGTGTGTGCCTGCTCTGATCTTACCACCTCCTTTGCTGCAGAGTGACAAGGAGCCAGCAGCCTGTGTGAAATACTGATGGTGAACTTGCTCTTAAAAGGATGTCAGAGATCTTCAGTTCAGTGTGTCCTACTGTTGTGCAAAAGTTTTGAGCGGAATACAGTGAATTTCCAAGATGAAGCAGCTCAAGTGAAAGGCTATAGATGACTCTGTTAAAGGTGGTGTAGTCTGTAAAAAAAAGAAACTTAATAGGGCTGTGCAAGAAAATTCTGCTTGTTAGGCTTCATTTTTGGATATCTGAAATGAAAACCAATTTGGATCTAGTTTGTTGCCACCAGGCCCATAAGAATGATGCTTCTTTTTGGGGTTATATGGCTAATATTTCTGCAGCACAGGGACTATCAAACCCTCCTCTAAGCCTGTCTGCTCTTCAGAGAGTAGTTATCTAGANGCTGTCAAGGGTGGTGTACTCTAAAAAAAAGAAACTAAATAGGGCTGTGCAAGAAAATTCTGCTTGTTAGGCTTCATTTTTGGATATCTGAAATGAAAACCAATTTGGATCTAGTTTGTTGCCACCAGGCCCATAAGAATGATGCTTCTTTTTGGGGTTATATGGCTAATATTTCTGCAGCACAGGGACTATCAAACCCTCCTCTAAGCCTGTCTGCTCTTCAGAGAGTAGTTATCTAGAACCAGGCTGCCTTGAACCTCTGACATTTTGTTGAAGGTCAGCAGAGTGCTTGCTCCAGACAGCTGCTTTTCTTAGCAATGGTGACCCCAGTGGCTTTACAGAGGCCTTGGCTCTGTTCAGATGCAGTGCTTGGAGGGAATGCTGACAGGGACTGATGCCCTTTATGGGCTGACACAGGACCCCTGTAGCTTAGGAACACAGCAGAGAGTTGGTGAGCCTGTGCAGATGGCAGGGGGAAATTGAGCAAATCTGGAATTACTCGCTGCTGGAACTGTGTGCCACTGCAGGTATGGTGGCAGGGAGAAGAGTGGGGCAAGAATTTCATTTTCTTTGGAAGACAGTCCCTTGGTTTTGTGTGTGTCTGGAATTCCCAGATGATTTAAGCTGGGAATATGGAAGCACACACTGCACTGAGCACAACAGGAGAGGTGCCAGTGACAGAGCTGCCTCTCCTGCCAGAGGTAAAGGTCAGCGCTGTGGAAACAGCGATGCAATACAGGATTGCAGGTTCCTGACTGGTGCTTAAACTGTGTTTTTACAAAGCAGATGCAGTGGTAGTGGTTCCTTGTGTCAGAGCCTCTTGTGCTCAGAGCATCTGTGTTCTGCTCACAGGTGGTTCTAACTGGAGCACTTAGTCTCTGTAACGCCAGGCAGTTTGCTGAGTGAAGGGGCAGCTGGCAGCATTGTTCTGTAATCTGTGTGGTCCCTTGGACTTGTCTCCTGCTCAGGCTCTGCTAAAAAGGCCCTCAAAGCTGTGCTGAACTCCCCCTTGCCATCTCTTGGAGTGCCTTCCTGCCATCGTTGCCTTGGGGTCACATCTGGGTGCTGGCAGAGGCTCCCGTGGAGTGATGAGCTGACAGAGCAGGAAAGCGCCGGGAGAGGGCCCGGCCTGACTGCCAGTGTGGGCTGTTCCCTACAGCAAGGGGCTGTCAGCCACCTCTGAGCAGTCCTGCTGCCCAGCTGAGCTCTGCTGTCTCTCATGGTGGCAAGGAGAGCTGAACTGCATAAGCCATGCCATGAGGATTTGGTAGGATGCTTGGGGGAGTGTTTTAACAAAAAAATACACCTTTTCTTGCCCACTACACACTACACGGATCTCCAGTTTCCCAGCCATGGCTGCTTTCACTGTGGCCTGTTGTAGTGTGCAGGCCATTTATCAGACTCAGTTCACTGGTTAATCCTCTGTGCAGTTACTAAATCAGTCCTTCAGGAGCTCATCCTTTTACCTGTGGCTCTTGGAGACCATGCTTTCTTTGTTCAGTGAGTGAGCATGAATTTGTTTAGAGAGATAAGGCAGCAGTGCCTTATCTCTCCGCACCCTTCCTGTGCTACCTGTGATCACCACACACCACTGGAAATCTGCTGGAGAGAGACTGAAGGGTTTGTGGTGCTGCAGTTCATTCCTGCTCTGTTGATGGAATGGAAGCTTCAAGTGGGAGCAGTGCTCAGGCCTGTAATAGTAGTCTTGGGGAGTTTAATGTAGAATTTAAACCTTTTTGTTGCTCCTGCTGGCCTGGGAAAAAGCAAATGAAGACAGTGACCCACTGGATGAACTGATGAGTTCCTCCAGCTGACCTTTCTCTGCCTTGGATTTATGAGTCAAATTGCTGACTTTGAGCTTCGATTCAGAATCAAAGTCTCAGGGTACAAACTTGTCGTTCTTTCTCTTTTTAGATCAAGGCTGAGCCTGCAAAAGTGGAGGCTTTCAGAGCCTCTCTTTCCAAACTGGGAGATGTCTATGTCAATGATGCTTTCGGCACTGCCCACCGAGCTCACAGGTGGGTATCCATTTCCCTTCCACAGGCAGAACTGCAGAACAGTATCTGCCATGGAAGCGCATAAAATATTGCCCCCAAGGAGTTTTAATTTCCTGTTGGGCTTGTCCCACTATCATTGTGCTGTGTTTGTTCCTCAGCAGTGGATTTACTGGAGGTAGTTGTCATTAGTGTATGCTCTTTCAAGTTTGTCTCTGGGAACAGGAGAAAGCTGAAACAAGATCTTAAGACTTGCACTGACTTTTTTTAGACTTTGAAGATCTAAAAATTACTTGCTTAGGGCTTGTATAAATTGTCCTGCCATCACAACAGCCCTCTTTTCCAAAAGAGTAATCTTTGCAGAGTGATTGTTTTCATGGAGTGTGTTTAGATGTGTACTTGCAAACTGCAGTGGTTCTCTTGGAAGAAGAAATCCCTGCTCTTGGCTATTCTTACTTGTCCTCCAGTGTTGTGGATCACTAGTTGAGATGATAATGTCTCGCAGATCAATTTTTCTGTGCAAAACCAATGTCAGAAATTAAGCATGTACAGCTCTCTTATCAAACTAGGGAAACAAAGCCCCTCTGTGTTTTCATGCAGGTGGTTGCTGTTCTCATTGCTGCAGCTGACTGAAGGGTTGGCTTTGCAATGCTCTGAGACACGGGGGTGTTTCTACATGTAACTTTTTCCTTTCCTCACTTTTTACTTTCCATTCTGCAGCTCCATGGTAGGTGTCAATCTGCCTCAGAAGGCTGCTGGCTTCCTGATGAAGAAGGAACTGGATTATTTTGCCAAGGCCCTAGAGAGCCCAGAGAGACCCTTCTTGGCAATTCTTGGAGGGTAAGATTCAAGAACATTGTGACTATTTCTCTTAACTCCTCTAACAAATGACAAGTTGTTTTGGCTTGGTTTAAACAAGTGCTTTCCTTTCAAGTGTACCTGCAGTTCAGATTTGTAGCTGACTCCTGAGATGTGGATTAGAGAGGAGCTAACTGATACATCTGCTCCTGTGATGGCACAGTCTGGCAGCTCACTGTCTCCCCTGACCTCTGACATTCCCCAAATTGAGACAGTCCCCAGCAGTTTTTTGCCCAGATGAGCCAGGAGAGCAGTTATAGCCATGTGATGGCCCAGACATTGTCAGTGACCTTTCCTCCTCAGTTCAGGGTACAGGAGAGCTCAGGCTCAGCACTCTGTAAACTGACACGACCTCTGGTTATGCAACGGGGCTGTGCTCTGCCCCAGCACCTGGTGTGCAAAGGGACTGGAGGCTGCACAACCAAGTGATTGCTCCTGTGCAGAAGTATGTAATTGCAGCCACTTCTCATCATGTGTGTGCCCAGTCCTGCACTGCAGCTCTGCGAGGAGCATTTCATCATTTTTACCAATTTTTCACCAATTAATTTGGCTGGGCATTCAGGGAAATCAAGCTCTAAAGGGCCAAATGAGCTTTATATTTAAATAGAAATGAAGACATGGAGGGCTGAATAATGCTCTAGTAAGTTGAATTTTAATGCTGGCCTGCTAACTTGCTAAATTCTCTTTCTGCCCATTCCCAACAACTCCTTTGTTGGATCATTCTCTAGAACAGCCTTGGCATACCATAGTCACGATATTCATTAGTCACTCCTTTTCCTTTTCTCTCTCACCAGAGCCAAAGTTCAGGATAAGATCCAGCTGATCAATAACATGCTGGATAAGGTCAACGAGATGATCATTGGTGGTGGAATGGCGTTCACCTTCCTCAAAGTGCTCAACAACATGGAGGTACGAGGAGGACAACTCTGTGTCTGCTCCTGGTGAAGAATGTGGTCTGAATGCCCCTTATATGTTCTGGGATTGAGCACTGGACATCTTGGCTCTCTGCAAGAGTAGGGAGCACTGAGAAACCGACAATCCCTTTGCAAAACTCAGATTACTGCCATGTCTCTCCATGTGCTTTAAGAAAACAATGCTGTCTGAGCAGTTTGGGTGCTGATGTTCTCTTCTGTCATGGCCGGGAGCTAAACAAACACTTGTTACTTTTCCCACATATTTCCTCTAGATTGGCAACTCTCTGTTTGATGAAGAGGGATCAAAAATTGTCAAGGACTTGATGGCCAAGGCAGAGAAGAACGGTGTGAAGATCACTCTGCCTGTTGACTTCATCACTGCTGACAAGTTTGATGAGAACGCACAGACTGGGGAAGCCACGGTGGCTTCAGGCATTCCTGCTGGCTGGATGGTAAGTTTGAGTGGGAAAGGGACTGAGAGGAGGAGCAGTAAGGAATAGGGTGGGTAGGACAACTCTTAAAGGAGTAGAAAGATTAATTGTGATCCTTGGCAAATGTTTCTGAGGGCAGTCAAGCTGTGTAGAGTTCATTGGTTTAATGAAACTGAAGCCCTGCTGTTTGTTCTGAATTTTTAAGTCTAAAGTAGCTTTTGTAAGATTTGGATTAAAAGAGCAAAAATTCCTCTCCAACTTGCGGATCTGAATGCATTATAAATCCCTTTTATTTGACTGGAATTTAAGTAGGGTTGGCAAAGTTTTCTAGCCAAGGCTTCAAGAATCTGACATGGATTTAAAATTGACTTACTGGTGTTAGGAAGATAAATACCACACCAGACTGCACCCTCTTGCAGCAGCTGCTGGCAAATCTGTGCATACAGAGAAAATTTTTTCATGTCTGGGGTGAGGGGGAAGCTTCTGGCTGGGCATGGGTGGTTTGAGCTGGGGTCAGCAGTGAGTGTATCTGTGCCTTCTCTCACTTCCCTTAGGGCCTGGACTGCGGCCCTGAGAGTGTGAAGAAGTTTGTTGAAGTTGTGGGAAGGGCCAAGCAAATCGTGTGGAACGGTCCAGTTGGGGTCTTTGAGTGGGACAAGTTTGCCAAAGGAACCAAAGCCCTGATGGACAAAGTGGTAGAAGTAACTGGAAAAGGCTGCATCACCATTATTGGTAAGTAGTTGTGTTTGGTTTTGTTTTTCTAAATGAATGAAGGAAGCTTCTGCTGGCCAGCACTGTGTTAAAAATACTGGTCAAATTATTTTCCTTTCCTCGGATTCTCCTCTGTCCTCGGGCCTTCAGTTGGACTAAATCTGAATTTCTTGTGTGTCTCATGGATTCTGTTTGTGCTACAGGTGGTGGAGATACAGCTACTTGCTGTGCCAAGTGGAACACTGAGGATAAAGTCAGCCATGTCAGCACAGGAGGTGGTGCCAGCCTGGAGCTGCTAGAGGGTAAATCCTCTTTTATCTTCATTTGTTTGAGTAAAGTTGGAGTTCTGGGTGCTTTACCGTGTGTTGATTGTCAAGAAAGCACAACAACAGAGGAGAGGTTTTTACTGTCCCACCATGTGGAGTTGGTTACACACAGCTTTGGAGCCACAGGCTCCTCTTGCTGCTCTTCTGTAGCCCTCAGAGAGGAAGGAAAATGGAGTATTGCTGCAAACAGCACAGTCTGCCTCTCCCAGAAAGCAGGAACACTGGGATAGAGAACAAGAGAGTGCGCTGGATTTTGTCACTGATCCCTCAGGACATGCCAACCAGCCTGTTTAAAATGCCCGGCTTCTGTTAGGGAAATCCCATCAGAACAGCCTGGAATTCTTGCCAGAAGTCTCCTCTTCCTGCTTGGAATTCCCTTGGTTTTGGGGAGCCCTCTAGTGCTCACTGACAAACCTGCACGAGGGCACTTGGAATTCAAAATGGTGAGGATTGACGGGATTCTTGTAACGAGTTCCATTGTTCTCTAAACGACTTTTCATTTCCTCTGGTAATTTGCCGTTTCCCAGTGTGTGTAAATTATCCAGTGCTGTCAGCTCCTCTGGAGAGGAGAAACTTCAATAAACTGCCTTGCAGCTGCTGTTTCCAGGAGTGAGATGGGAGACAGAGCTTTTGTTTCTGTTGCCTAGGGAGTGATGGGCAAGGGAAAGAATGCAGATGGCTCGAAGGAAACGCTGTGTATTCAAAAGGACAAACTTGTCTAAGTTTTGGCCCAAAATATCGGTTTGTGTGTGCAATCTTCTAAATGTAACGGAAGTCTGGCTAATTAGAAAAGCTTCTGAAGATGAAAAAAGGGTGAAAAACCCCTGAAAACTCAGCAAACTAGTGAGTTGTGAACAGTGTTACAATTCAGTCCTGCTTCACAGCTTGAGCATTAGAAGGTTGTTTTTCTGAGGAAAGGCAAAACCAGAGTGGCCTGTTCATTATTAAAGCAGGACAAAAAGCTAAAAATGCTTTAGCAAACATTGCACTTTAATAATCTAGGCCCTTGTACTCAAAGATGAGCATATTCTTTGATGCCATCAGTTGGAAAGAGACATGTAAATGTCTCAGCCTGGGTGTTTCAGTCACAGCTAAAGACTTGAGACTCGTAGGAGGCCTTTTCTCTTAATTAATTCTTAAAATTTCCGCCACACTCCCCCGAATTCTATTTACGTGCCACTAGGGATGTAAGAAAGTATGCAGCAACTCCCTAAATCCAATCAAAAATCTGTTTGCCATCAAATTTAATGGAAAAGGATGTTGGGTGTTTGGATCCGGACGTAGCAGAGGCTTGGACAGAAAGGTGCCATTACTGTTAATTGAGAATTGGTGGCTGGGCTGTGTTGGGAATCTCCCTGCTGACATCTGAGTGCAGCTGTGCTCTGGCTGGATTTACTGTGTGCAGCAGGTGTGTGTAACCATTGTGGTCAATGCGGAGCCAAACTCTTCCATTTTCAACCTATAATTCCTGATTTACTTTTTAAAATGACATCCCTTTAAATGTTGCAGTTGCAAGCCTAAAGCAAAGCTGTTGGAGCACAGAGGGGTTCTTGTACCTTTAATCTTTAAGCTTTACTGTGTGGAGCAGGTGTGTGTAACGACCGTGGTCAATGCAGAGCCAAACTCTTCCATTTTCAACCTATAATTCCTGATTTACTTTTTAAAATGACATCCCTTTAAATGTTGCAGTTGCAAGCCTAAAGCAAAGCTGTTGGAGCACAGAGGGGTTCCTTAACCCTGTTTTATCTGCCCCCAGGTAAGGTTCTCCCTGGTGTGGATGCCTTGAGCAACGTGTAGAGAGCAGAGCCCCACGCCCTGGTCCCGTGCACAGCCCCGGAGATCCAGCACTTCAGCGCTTCCGAATTCCAGCTCTGCCAGAGGCACATCCCAGAATGTAAACTGGAACGGGACCTTGGAGCAGCACGCAGCAGAGATTTTT
>WEIT01011720.1:1015-70082 GCA_013389985.1 Dryoscopus gambensis
CCTAGAAGGGAATTTTCAGAAGCCTTTCAGTTAAACACCAAGCTGTTTATGCAAGCAAAGAACTAAGTACCAGGAGTAAAATGGGAAGGAAAGCAGAAGTGGGGTTTATCTTTTTTATCTCATTGAGGGCCAGAGATGGGTCCTTTCTTCTACTAAGGATTTCCACCAACCCTTGTCCTAGATACAGCTCAACCACTTAGAGTGAAAACTCTCTCCTCTTCTATTCTGGATGTGTTTTCTACCTCCTTTGTGCTTACCCAGTCTTTCCTGCAAGTGCAGAGTTGCAGAGTTATCCCTTCTGCACACGTATTGAAAACCTGTACTCAGTCCTCCTGCAGAGCTGGTGAGAATCAGCATTCAGGCCAACTCAGGTGTCCTGGTTAGGGTCACTCTAACACAGGATATGCACTCCCCAGTGCAGGCATTCCAGGATACTCCTAAGGACTTTGTGTTCAGGAGATGAAAATTCAGGTGTCCAAGTCACATTTCAAAGCCATTGCTGAAGGTCAATGTTCTTCCTGATGAAGGATGATAGCAAAGCTGATGGATTCATTTTCAGTCTGTAGAGAGCATCCTTTAATCTTGATTTCCTCATCCATGGAAAGAAAATAAATATCTGTTACCTTTCAGTTATATTCAGTTTACTGAGCTATGTAAAACATGTTGAGGCCCTTGAGTGAAGCAGAGAGTCATCTCAGTACCAAAAGTTTAATTGCACTCATAAAAGCACAGGTTTTATATTTATAGTAATAAATAGTTATTATTACTTCTACATTAGTAATGTTTACATATTTGATGTATGCTTTAAAAACAGATAAACAGATGATTTGTTTAACGGCATTAAATTATGCAGATATTGCTTTCAGGACATCATCTCTGAAGGTAAAAACACATCCCTCAGTTAATGACACAGACAGAACTTGCACAGTCATTCCCCATTCACTACTGAACTGGGATGATTTTCAGAGGATTTCATGCTTCAGATCTGCTACTGGCAGTGACAGAAAATCCAGACCTTTCCTTTCAGGTTTTTTCTTGCTCTCTACTTTGATCCTTTCCTTATAACATTTGTAAAAAGAATGGTTTTAAAAGCTAATGTGCTTTATGTCTTCTTGAGTAACAGCACAGGAGTTCATGTCACTACAGAGTTATCAAATCACAGGAATGAGAGTTTCATAACACTGCAAAATGTGTTTCGTTATGAAGAATGTCTTTAGCACTTCGCTGCTATCTAAATCATGCTGATCACGCACCTTCTGGTTTTTTCATCTATATCTTTATTTTTGTTGCTTTTCCCAGATAGTCCCCATAAATTACCTTCTAAAGCAGGTTGTGAAGACAAGGCTTAGCTCCTCACCAAACTCAACCTTTTAGCTCCATGCAGTGCCTCTCTCCTGTGCTTCTTTTCTGGGAAAAAATCTGTCTGAGGCTGGAAATGGCCTCAAATGAGCCAACTTGAAATGGGAAAATCCCAGTTAAGGCAGATTTTTAATTATTAAATTTTCTATTAATATACTGAAGGTCAGTGGAACGGACCCAGTTTTCAGGAAGCTCTGAGCAATTTCACCTGATCTTATATTTTAGCACTAAATCCATATTTATTAAAGGATTTAGCAGACAGGTCAGAAGCAGCTAAATCTCTGATTCTGCATCACGTGAATGCTAAAGAAAAATTTTCATCTGCATTGCTCTTCTCTAAGATGGAAAGCTTTAAACTATTGTCAAACCAGTTTGAGGATTTGTGGGGGGAGAGGGGTAAACATGTAAAAATGGATTTGCTAGAAATGAAGCACAAATTAACATCATTATCCCTTTCCTAACTCCAGTCTTTAATGTAATGCAAAAATAATATGAAATACTGAATTATGCCATTTCCTGTGTTGGAGGCTCCTGTGTCTGTTCCATCAATTAAAAAGAGCCATGAGCAAAGCACTGCACTGGTGGGTTAGTGTTTGATAGGTTTATTTTCCCACTTTTCTTCTGAAATATCAAAGGCAACATAGCAGACTTTTTGTTCTTAAGGGGACAGATTTATGTCAGTTTTTAGCAGGATATGCAAAAAAAAAAAAGGAGAAAGAAGCAGGTACAAGTTTTTTATTTGTATGAGTAATTGCTTTAGTATTCTAACTTCTGAAGTGCTTTTAATGGACTGTGACCTCATTATACCTGGCACAGTGCAAATGCAGAACAAAAAGGATAATCTTGGCCTCAGACAGTTGAAATTCTTAAACTTTAAGTGAAAACAGAGAGAGACATGCTGATGGAGACAGAATAAAATTACATTACAGTTTTTGTCAACACACTGTGGAGAAGTTAAGGCACGTCAGCAGCCACTGTCAAGATTTTGGGTAGGATTCAAGATGGATTAGGATTTTAAGAGACCCTTGAGGGATTCTGAGGCAGTTTTAACAGACCAGAGGGAAATCCCTCCCCAAGTCGTGAGGAGATAATGAGGAAAAAAAAAAAAAAACATTTGTCTAAAAACTAGCCAGCAGGCAATTGAGTCTGGGCTCATAGAATCACAAAATGGTTTGAGTTGGAAGAGACTTTAAAGGTCATCTATTTCCAACCCTTCTGCCATGGGCAGGGACACCTTCCACTAGACCAGGTTGCTCTGAGCCCCAGTAATGGGGAGTGAGCAGTGATGAAACAGAACAGGTCCTGGAACTGAAGATGAGTAATTTTTTCTTTTATTATTTGCATGAAAAATAAGCAGAATCCTGTTGGAATGGCATTATCCTTTTCTAAGAATAATGTTTATGATAACCTAAGACCTCTGGATGAACCACCCAAAGCTCAACAATGCCTTGAGCACCATCTGCTCCAGAAATTCTCCATGAAAGACGTTTCAAGTGAATCATCCTCTGGAGCTATCTGTCTTTCCTTCTTGACCCGCAAAGGGCAATTAGGCTCAATTCAGTTCTTCCAGTAAAACTGGCATATCATGATGTGAGATTCAGGCAATGCAAGATGTCACTCCAAGACACTAACATGACAAAACCCCAGATGGGAATGTTGATACAAAGTTGACTCCTTAGAAAAAAGTCTGCATCCGTGAGTAAGTTAACATCCATCAGTGCCCTCTGGTAAGTACAAGCATCAGGGAGCAAAATACAGGGTATTACTCAAAGTCCAGGTGTTTCTCACAGAGGTCCTTGGCTTGATTGTACTTTTTGAGGACATTAAGCCTCATATTTGCCCTTAGAATTGGGCACCAGATTTGCTCAGAGGATCTCCTCTCTTCAAGGAACTACAAACAGCTTTGAGAGCTGTACTGTGAGACGAGGTAAAACACAGTGCACCTCTAGGAAAGGATAAGGAGTGGCTAAGCTGTTCATACAAACATTGGATGAGATTAAAGATGAAAGGAAATATTTAGTCACCTTTTGGGAACAGCAGGTGTGAAAATATTTAACAGGCAGGTCTTTTATGCACAAGCACAGCGTTCTAACTAAGCTTAAATAGGCAGGAGCAATATAGTGCAGCTGGCCAGTCTGTGAATACTGTAATAGGAGAATTAAAAGCTTTCCTTCTCATTAGCTCATGCAGCTCAGATGGTAGCTAATCATGTCTTCTAATTTTAACAACAGAATTGGGAAATATACCAAAAAAATGCAGCTTGTAATAAGAACAGAGGTGGCAAATTCTGTCCCTGGGACTAAATGACAAAGAAACTGTTCACCTGCCCTTTTCTGTGAAACAGCCTTAGCTGTCTTATTCTGTCCAAAAAGACATGTATTTAAGTGGAAGCTTAATCTGAAATCCATTTTGATCATTTCTTTGAGTGCCACCAGAAAAGTAAAAGCTACCCTGACTATTTAATCACCCATTAGAAACCTGTGAACATTTAGGAGGGCTGTGTTATAAAGGACCGTGGCATATAGCAGGTTGTGTGTTATAAGGCTATTCAAATTGTAGGGTACCCATCTATCTTTAAACTGGCAGCTAAATGGAAGATTTAGTTTTGAGAGTTCCTGGCTCCTGTTTCCCTGTCAGAAATAATTAAACTACATTTTAGGGAGACTGTCGTAAGTAGTTTGCTTCAGAAGTGTTTTTCACAGCTGAGAGTCTGTATTACAGCTCTTGGGGCCTGGGAATCCAAACCACCTTATTTATCCATTATATATGAATTATACGTTCATAACCTGGAACCTGAACACTTTTGTGTGCATGGGTGGTGGTTTGGCTGGGGTCTCAGCTGGGTGGGAGATGAAAGCCAAAATGTTCCCAGCATTCCCGTTCTGGGTTAGCCTAAGATCTGTTTGGTTTATATCATGCAGTGCATATCCCTGGCCCGTGTGTGCAGGACTGTTCCTTGACAGCATGTTGTCTGAGAAATATTTTAGTCAAGATGTAAATGTCCCAGGGGGTTTTCCATCCTTTTTCATAGGAATGACTACACAGAGACTCTGCTTTTCAGAATGTGATTTTTTTCTCTCTTCGCCATTTTTGAATGCACTCCATTATCCTAGTTTGACACCTTTAAATAACTCCAGGAAGGCTGCTGACTGTCACTATTCCTATTATCTCTGGGGTTTTTTCCTGCACCACCAATCTGTAGACATCTGACATTTCCATCTTACCTATAAGACCCAAGACTGCATAGCAGGACATCAAGGAGGTCATGTGCGTGTCTCAGAGTTCACATTTACCTGTGGATCCATCACTTTCCTTCTTTATGCCTTGGTTACCTTATCTGAAAGGTGCTGCACCTGAGTCAGGGGAACCCTGGGTATCCATGCAGGCTTGGAGATGAGAGATTGAGAGCAGCCCTGAGGAGAAGGACTTGGGGGTGGACGAAAAGCTGGACACGACCTGGCAACGTGTGCTCACAGCCCAGGAAAGTCAGTAGTGCCCTGGGCTGCATCCAAAGCAGTGTGGCCAGCAGGGCGAGGGAGGGGATTCTGCCCCTCCACTCTGGTGAGACCCCACGTGGAATGCGGTATCCAGCTCTGGGACCCAGTTGTGGGGATCCCCAACACAAGAAGGATGTGGACCTGTTTGAGCAAGTCTAGAGGAGGCCACAAAGATAATCAGAGGGCTGAGGTACCTCTGCTATGGGGACAGACTGAGAGAGTTGGGATTGTTCAGCCAGGGGGACAGAAGGCTCTGGGGAGACTTTATTGTGGCCTTTTTACTACTTAAAAGGGGCTTATAAGAAAGATCGGGACAGACATTTTAATAGAGCCTGTAGTGGTAAGACAAGGAATAATTGTTTTGATGCCTTCTCCAGCTACCTAGAAACAGAGACTAGACAAGAGTAAGGGAATAAAGGTAGGTATTTATTTGAAAGGCCTTCAAAGATACACTCTGGGGAGCCAGAGGCTACTTCCAAAATGGACCCCAAGATGGACAGCAGGTCACGAGTTCTTCACACTTTTATAGGTTTGGTCCATTTCCATATCAGCATAAACTCACCAATTAAAACTTTAGCTTTCTTCAATTTCTCCTCCTCTCTTGTGGCCCTAGTTTATACCTTTAGGCCTAGGACAGTCTGACTGTCCTTGGATAACAAGCTCAGAGAAGTTTTGTTGTGTCTATTTGGCCTAAGAGAGCAGCTAACAAGCTACAAGAAACTTCAGAGTTACACACTAGGCAAAACAAGATTTGAAAAAATATAAAAGTTAAAACCTAAGGCATCAGTTTTAAACTAAAAGAGGGTAGATTTAAATTAGATATAAGGAAGAATTTTTTTACAAAGAGGGAGAACAGGATATAATGGAGGTGTGAAGTGACCAAGCTGGTATCCTCTGAATTTCTTGGTAAAGTGGGAGCAAGAAAAATTACATCTTATTTGATATTCTGAGATCAAAGTTCAATGTTTCTAAATAAGGAATGTAAACCAATAACTGGAGAAGGGATTGCAGTCTAACACTAGAGTAGCCCTATGGTAAAAGCATGCTGGAAAGCACCAAAGGCTACAACAATAATTTTTGGAGTTTAGATTTAAATACCAGTACTCTCAGACTTTGTACTTTCTCAAGGTATTTCTTCTCAGCTTGCTGAAATTTTAGCAGCATATATATAGCTTTTGATTTTTTATCTGCTGTTTCCTTTATCCTCCCCCAGACTTTGTTCATCAGGTCAGCCAAGGAGAGCCAAATTTACTTATTTTATTTTTTTTTAGTGCAGCTTTACTGCTATATTAACCAACTTGCCCGTCCTGTGTGTTCATCACCACCCTGGCCAGCCCACGCTCCATTGCGGAGCTGTCTGGCAGTTGGGGAAAAAAGTAGAAAACACACGCCTGTGCTCCAGCCCTTCAGCAAGTCAATAATTGCCCATCCCTTACGCTCCTGTCGGGTACTGTAGTATGATACTACCTCCCTCGCAGCTAGGAGCTGTGAAAATCTGTGTTTTGATGCCAGATGCAGAGTAAAATCTTCTGACAGCAACTCAAGCCCTTCCTCAGCCATGCCTTCATTGTTTGATAGTGTAATTTCTACTTGCTTCCAATAAATCTTACATTAGATTCTGTTACATCTCAACTGCAAGTGGTATGTGCACATGCTCTATTTAAGTACCCAAGATACCCAAATACTTTTGCAAGTTTGACTCTAAATGATATAGACAAATTCCTGAGAGTCTTAAGCTCATTTGAACTCCAAAGTTCTTTCACTAGGAGACTTGAGCACATAGGACTAAATGTTTGAGGGGGTTTGGAGACATCCACAATGCTGCACTAAAGGGAGTTTTACTGGAAACTGTTCCACCACCCTGAGCTTTTTGGGAAGCAGAAGCTAGATACTGTTCTCATGTCACATTTGAAAAATGAGGTGTTTTGTAGACACTCAAGGGATTACTGTTGTTACTGTTACAATTACTGTTGTCCAGAGAACTCCCTAATCCTTGGAGACCAGGGTCCATTTCATCATAAGGGGCTGAAGACCTTGCAGCTCTCTGCTGTGTGCACAACTTTCCTCCTGGAGCTGAAGCGAATGTTCCAGCCCTGTATCAGGAGCCGATCAAAAGTTCTTGAACAGCCCAAATGTCCTGCAAATGAGGTATTAATTAGCAAAAGACTAAAAGCAACTTAACTATGGCTGAATCCCAGTCAGGTGTGATGTTAATGCAGGCTGAGTAGTTTTGAATATTTTATATGCAGCCAGAGACACAGAGAAAAAATGTGCACTGCAGAGTACCCTTGGTACCCCTCTCTGTGCTTCCAGCCCAGCCCTGCTCAGCATTTCTTCTGCTCACATCTGCATGTCCCCAAAAGGAACTGTGTCCTTACCCTGTAAAATCTATAAAATGGCTCAGTGAAGCAGAAGGCTTGAGGTAAAACATTTGGGAATTTAGAAGCACCAGGCAGAAGTCAGAGAGAAGACCTCATAGGCTGAAATACTGTTAATTGCCTCTCTTTCAGTTGAGGAGGAAGAGTGTAGTAAGGGTTTATGAGAGATGAAGAGGAGCAGCCAAATAATGAGTCTGGAGATGAAGAAATAGGTTCATTTCATTTCATCTGCAGTGCAATACTGCGTCAGTATTTGGGCTTTGTTTTTTCCTTGAAATCAATCCTGTAGAGTAGTGGTGGTAACAGGCACTTTAACACCTGATTCGTAGGTATCTCTTCTCCAGAAGAGATCTCTTCTCTTTTCTTTTCTTCTTCTTTTTTTTTTCTATCTCTTTTCTTCCAGACAAATACAGTGTAGGTAAAAACACAAGGTCTCCCAAATTCATGCCAAAGCTATGCCAGGTTTTAGACAAAAGTCTGGCGCTAGGCAAAAATATTATGCCTGTGTCCTCAGGCCTACTGGGGCTCAGGGAGGATGGGAAGGCAAGCATCCCCAAGAAGGCAAGGTCCTTTAGCTCTTCTCTTTCTGGAGGTAAGTACCAAAATATTCAGCTGTGCTTCCATTAACTCTGATAAGACTTGGGAACAAGCACCATCCTATCAGCTCCAGTGCATGTGGCTCACAAAAGGTGTGGTTGTACTTCTGAATGCCTGAGAGGGCATTTTTAATGAGGTGGTAGGAGAACAGGGACATAGCAGATGTGCAGATTTGGTAGAAATAGAAATATCTTTTCATAATTTTAAAGAAAGAAGAAGGATTTTAATGAATCGCATCCCCAGAACCATGGTTTAAGAAGTCATAAACAGGCTTTGCCAGCACTTAACTTTAGCATCAGTTAGTATCAGCACATTGTTTCCACACTTAACCAGATTTTAATTAAATGTGACTTTTGTTCTGCTTATTGGAAGAGCCTTCCCCTTTGGATCTGAGCATCACAAAAGCTTGAAGAGTGCAAGAGAATTAGAAAGCAAATAGGATCAATCACAGCAGACTCTTGCAATCCATGTCCATCTCTTTTTTGTAATATACTTACTAGATTCTTATTGTCAGGAAGGATTAGTGTTATGAGCTCTAGGAATTCCTTTCATCGCCCCATAAGGCAAGGTAGTGAAGTGTGTCTGCTTTTCTGAACAATAACACTCTGTATTTTCCCCCTCTCCCTTCTCTCCACCCATATCCCCTCCTCTCCGTTGTCTCCTCTCCCACAGAGATTTGTGCAGCGGACTGCGGAGGACATGGCATTTGTGTCGGAGGCACCTGCCGCTGCGAGGAGGGCTGGATGGGCACAGCCTGTGATCAGCGAGCGTGTCACCCACGCTGCAACGAGCACGGGACCTGCCGGGATGGCAAGTGTGAATGCAGCCCGGGCTGGAACGGAGAGCACTGCACTATTGGTAGGGAGAAAGAAAACCCGACTCCTTTTAAGAGAGTAATTGATGATCAGGGAGGAGAAAAGGCGCATGCTTAATTGAATATGTGTGACTTAGTGTAGCATGAGCACCTTTGTTCTTGGATTTCAAATTCTGACATCATACATTTTCATGTGGGAACAAGACAAAATGTCCTTTCATTTGTTGGTGACATGGCTATATATATTTTTTATTATTAGACATGAAGTACACCTATGTGGTGTCTGTCAAGCCTTTAAATGTCAGCTAGAAGCTTTTTTTAAAAACATCCCACTTTACCTCTCAAGAGGTCTTTCTGCGGCCTCCAAGACTCCTCTGCGCTACAGAGACAGCATTTTTAGAAAAATGCATCTGATTTTAAGTTTTCTTTCCTTGTATTTGCTACGTTATTTGCACTGTCACTTTGCTTGCCATTGTAGAAGAGGAGACTGCAGTCAGATGATTTCTGGCTGGTATTTAACTCTGTCTTGCTTATCCCTTGTCTGTTCTGCTACCTTTCTAACCATTTCACTTCCCTCTCACTTTGGTTCTGTATTCCTCATGCACCTGGCAATACTCATGAGCTCTCTCTATCCTGTCTCTTATTATTGTTACTATAAATAAGAAGCCAACAATATGCCTAAACCATGCAAAGAGGTTCAGTTCTCATATTAAGCAATTTACAGCATCATTAATGAACTGCCTTGGCTTCACCTTTCTCCTTCATCTCACTTAACTACTTAATGCATTTTCCCTTCTTCCTTTTTTCTGACTGTCATGCATTCAGCCTCTTCAGTTTTGCTTCCATAGTCATGCTATAAAATCATAAAACTCCCCAGATACCTTTTACTGTATATTAATAGAAAACTAAATTAGTGAATCCAGTTCTGTTCTTAATAATACCTGTGTGGACCTGAAAAAATTCAATTGGCTTTAAAATAATTGTTCCAGAGTGAAAATTCTCCCCCAGTCATTTTATTTTAGTCAGCTTCTTTTAAAGACAAGAACATTTACCTTTATATTGCTTTCATTATGTCATGATAAGTAAAAATCACGCTACATCAAGACTAACCACTAGCAATACCGGGGCAAATATCAGCATAGTTATTGTATGGATTAGCAGCTTAGTTATATGAGACATCACTTCCTTTGCTTGAACACCAGGTGCATTTGCACACGGAAAGACAGGAAATGAAGCCTGATCTCAGTATTTTAATTTCAGCATTAGGATAATGGTACAAACCATATCTGTGGCCCAATTCTACTTATCATTTATGTATGCTAAAGTCACCCTATCACATTATGGTCTCCACATGCATCCCCCTAGTGAAAAATATGTAGCTTTTAAAACTTCCTCTGTCTCATTGCTTTCTTGTCCATGTCCCTAGCAGCTTTCATTTCTTTTCCTGAGAAAGGGATTGAAGAAAAACACCTTTTTAAAATGACTTTAAATGAAAAGAGAGCAATCCTATGTTAACTGAAATCCTCTGTTTCTATAATACTATTTTATAGCCTTTTATTCAAGCAATTTGATTTGGAAAGCAACACAGATTCATGAAAGAGTTTAAAAAAAAAAAAGTTCAGCAAAAGGCCCCAAATCCAGGGGACGGTTTTATATGGAACTTACTTATGCAGGAAAAAAAAGCCTGATTCATACCCTTAGTGCCATTTTATTAGTTCTGCTGTGAAACCAAAATGCCATTAGTTCAGTATATGATAATTCTGCACACAGCTGATATGCCCAGATTGTTTTTGAACAAGTTTTTATCTTTTGTGGTAATTAAATTTATTTGTAGTATTCCTCGCTCTAAGTATAAATGTTATCATGGGGAAGGCCAGCACTGCAATGCAGTCAGCATTGAGATTTTACTGGTGCACACTCTCATTTAGTGTGCTGCTACCTTCCTGCTGCAGCACTGCCTTAGTTTAGGAATCATTCTTTGATACTTAGAGTGCTGGAGCAATTCTGTTTCTTTTCACTTTCCCCCCTCCTCATCTTCTTGCATGATGATTTAGCAACAAATTTGTACATAGTCTCCTGCCTCTGAAGCTGTAAACACTATTTCTGCAGAATATTTCATTGATGAATGTGTAGAATGTAAAGGAGATTTGGAAAAGTTGTAAATATCCAAGAAAATTGAATAGCTTTAGCAGGAGTAATAAGCTAGTTGTGTTGGCACAAATGAAAGGACATCGACTTGGAATTACATTAAGTATGTGGAAAGCATTCCCCTTGTCCTTGTGTAATTTCCCTGCATGGCAAACTGTTCTGTTGATAGTAATTCCATGTATGTCTATGTCATCGTCCGGTTTGCTTTAGCACTGACAAGCATAAAACCCCATTGCTGAAGTGACGCTTTACCAGTATTGCCATGTGTGCAGGTAACACGGTAGAAGTGGTTGATACAAGTAAGGGACACTTCTTCCATTTCCTGTCGAGCATGTGTGAGAGTAAGACATCTTTTTGTTTTGTAGGTCATAGGAGGCTCTTTCTTATGATGCTCAAGGAACTCTGATCCCAGTGGATTAATTTTGTTTGCTCCTACAAAGAGTTGTGTCACTGAACGTACTATCTTGATTGCTCACATTCAGAGATTTCATTAGAGTAACCACAGTTAATTCCCAACTAGGAAATTGATGCAGAAGCTTGCATTCCTTATCCCAATTCAGCAAACTTAGTGCAGGGGAGTAGAGCAGAAAGTTGATTATCTAACTGCAGGAATCCTGAAACCCAGCAGAAGGGTTCAGTCGATTTCTGAAAGGAACAAAACACACTATGACATCAGCGTCAGTGCCAGACTCGTGTGATGGGTTCTCCAGCATGTTCCAAATTCATCCCTAGTTAGAAACATTGCAGGAATTCAAGTTTCTTCTGTTCTGTCCCAATTTACATTCAGGGGGCATGGTGGGTTTCAGGAGCATTGAGTTTAAAGATGAAATAAACTCTCTTACTGTGGGCTCTGAAAGGCCAAATTACAGCTCAGCCCTGTAGTAGGCTGCTCTTAAGGGTTTGTCTCACAGGAAGCAGCACAGAAAATTGCCTGAGTTTAATAAAGAATCATAGAATCACAGAATTGTTTGGACCTTAAAGATCATCTAGTTCCAACCCCACTGACATGGGCAGGGAGCCTTTCACTAGACCAGATTGCTCCAAGCCCCATTCAGTGTTGTCTTGAATACTTCCACAGATGGGCATCCACGGTTTCTCTGGGCAACCTGTGGCAGTGCCTCACCACCCTTGTAGTAAAAAATTTCCTCTGAATACCCAGTCCGAACCTGTCCTCCTTCAGCTTAAGGCCATTCTCCCTTGTCCTATGATTACAAGCCCTTGTGAAAACTCCCTCTCCAGCCTTCTTGTAACCCCCATTTATAACTCCAGAAATTTCCTAGGGTAGTAACAGCCTGGCTCCAAATTTGTTAGAGCTGATGATATGGCCTATCTAGTGCCTGAGGTGCTGTGCATCCCAACTCAGAGATGCAAAGGGAGACTTCACTCTGCCTACTTGGGCATTGCACTGAGGTGGTCTCCAATATGTGAAGTTCTCTGTATGACATTTTACTACCAACAGCTCTTAATGCATGATTCATACAGGGTTATTTAGAAAAATAATGGCAGAGAGGGCTTCCCTGCTTGATGGAATTGGGATATTCACTATCCTTGAACAGCCTGGACGCAAGACCAAAGCTATCTCTGGAAGTTCAGTTGCTGCAGCTGAATACTCCAGGGTCTCTGGAGCACTGAGGGACCACCAGTTAGCTCTCCAAACACTCCACAGCCTACCTAACAGGATTTCAAAGCACCTCAGTGCCTAATCCCTATTGATCTCCACAAAAGTTACATGTTTAGCTCCTTTAGGAAATCTGGTCCTGGCACGCACGGGTGATGTATGCAATAACAATGCCCAGACAGACAGGCAGACAGCCTTCTGCTTACAACACCATCAGCCTGGGTTTTGTTTTACATAGCAAAACTCTGATTTTTGAGAAATCTGCCCCTTTAAGTTTTCCTTTCATCAGTCTTCTTGCATAAATAATCACACATGTTCTGAATAGCTGAGGTTGTAATCAGTGCCTCTCCATTTCTGCTGGAGCAGCTGGAATCCAGACAAGGCACTTTACAGGTGGATCCTGGTCTCTTTTCCCCAGCTTTCTGACACATCAATGCCCTTTGAATGCATAAAGCAACTCAGTCCATGCATGGCCCAAGACAAAAATAAGCCTAACAGTGTCTGGGGAAGGTTGTTGCTATCTTGTAGGTGTGGTGCTTACGGACAGGGTTTAGTGGTGGATGTGGAAGTTCTGGGTTAGTGGTTGCACTCGATAATCTTAGAGGTCTTCTCCTACTTGAATAATTCTGTGATTCTACCCTCTGCCCAATATTCATTGCTCAAATGTATCCGCAGCAGAACCTGAGCTGCGTGTGGCCCTCTGGCACTTACCCTGCCTCGTTGAGGTGGGTACCTGTGGGCAAGAGAAGATCATGGTTGTAGCAGTCAGTGGAAAATACGCACTTGCTGCTTTGTTCTGACATAATCTTGAACAAATCTGAAGGAGATCTGGCCTTAAATTGTTTGGCAGCATATTTGCCAGTAAATATTAAGCACAGATGAACTTCAAAGACTGTTTCCCCTGACCCTGTAGCATAAACTTCTTATGCCATCTCTGGTTCAGCAATGGATGTTTACTTTCTCCTCTCCTTCACATTTGTGTGATTTCAGTTTAACTCCAGTGATTTCACCAAACCTCTGTCCACTTCACCTCACAGGAAAGATAAAGGGAAAAAGAACACTTGGAGAATGAAGAAGGAGAGTATAGTGGGAAACAAGTCCTTCTCAAGGACCGGCCTGCAACATCTCTCACTTCTCTCTTTCTTCCCTCCCTCTCTGTGAGCCAAGAGAAGTACTCATTATCATTCCCACTGTGTTTCAGACAAAGCAAACCAAGTTAGCTCAGGCTGGTGAAATGAGGGGGCTTTCACACTGAAAATGATCCCATGAGCTCCCCTCATAGCAGTTCTAAAGTGGCTTCCAGGAGTAGGGTGGTGACATAGAGGTGAGTGTGGTGGTGCCTTTAGGTGCAGAGGACACCTTAGAGAAGGAGCTTTTCTTCTGAACTCCTACATAATTTTTCAGCATGTCCCACATGCCCACAGCATTTTTAAAGGAGTGTCTGTAGGGAATAAGATGATATTTTAATGCCAGAGGTATAGCCTGTATGGGTTTAGAAAAGAAAGATTCCTGCTACTCCCATAGGAAGCTCCATTATTTTTCAAATTACAAGAAAGTATTGATACATAACTGACACATGGTTGGTGCTGGCAGCTGCCTCCACTGCCATCAGCTGCACAGTGACTGCCTGAATTAACAGGTTGGGCTGCTGTGGATGTCAAAATCCAAGAGATACATTCCTAGGCTCCAGCCACCATCCAGGCAGATGGTGATGCTGTGCTTCCTGCATCGCTCCCGCCACATCAGCGTGATTAATTCACCTCTTTGCCAAGCCTCATAACTGCCCCACACTAGGTGAGCTCTCCCAGCCCTCTCCACTTACTGACGATAGTTCCTGGACAGATCCATTACATTCACAGGATGGAAAACTAATCCCTGCAAGGCCGTGACCTCCCAGGTGGACAGTCTGCCTGAACAGACCTGAAACAAAAACTTCTTCAAAAAGTACCAGGACACAACTGAGACACAGATTGCAGGGAGCAGGCAAGAGAAATAATGTTTAAGTAGGTATTGAAATAGAGAAATGCAAGACTCAGGGCCTCTTTTTTATTAATAAAGACCAGCTGGTGTTAGGACAGAGAGTGCCGCCTGCTGGCATGCACCAGGGCTCTCCGAGGCAGGACATGTCTTTGCCACCAAGTTTGTGCTTGACACCAGAAAATCAATAAGAAGGTGGTTTTCCAAATTAGTGTTCCATATGAATTGGGTACATGACTGCTCCCATAACATCTATAACTTTCTTTTTTGCTTTTTCTTTAGCCCACCTTGTAATTAATATATTAATACTTGCCTATCTGGTAGAGTTGCCATGAGGTTAATTTAATATTTGTAAAGTAGTTTGATCTGGGGCTAGAAAATGCTGTATAAATGCAGTGTATTAGCATTAGAAAGGTCCAGGTAAAAACCTCTACCAGTCTGGTAAGGTCACAGAACTGTGCCTCTTTATGTGGAAAAATATAAGATTATCAGGTAAGGTGGAGGAGTTCCAAATGATTCTGCTTTCCTAATGAAATGTAAAGCAGTCAGTAAAGTGAAGGGAGACTTGCAAATGAGCAGAGCGTTGCAATATCCTGATATATATATATACATATACATATATGCCTATATATATATAAACACATAAATATATACATAGAACTTTCCGGTTTTTCTTCCTGATCTTAATGAGCAAAGATGATTGGATGCCTTAACACAGCCTTCTCGAGCGATTTGACTGAGGAGCATTGTGCTCCACTCTTCTTCCTTTTTTCTCTCCTCATAATCAAGGTTTTTCTTTTCATATCACAGCGAACTCTCCTTTGCCTTTCTAGCACCTGCACAGTCTCGTAGTAAGCCGCAATGCACTTATTCAATCCTACCTTAAATGTCCTGTCTTTTATCTCCCAAGCTCACTATCTGGATAAGGTAGTGAAAGGTATGCTCTTCCTTCCTATTTTTCCTATTGTCTTTGTGTTTCTTTTTAAAAAAATGCACCGTGAACATGCTGTGTTGAGGTTGCATCTCTTCCTCATTGTCACCACAGTGGTCCCTAATGTCTGGAAAGGTGAACTTTCCAGTCATTTAGGTAGGAAATACCTCTGTAAGTGCTGTGACCCTGTGTTAACATCGTATCAGTGTTCCTACCCATTCCCTTGTCCCTGCCCTCCCCTCCAAATCATCTCTCATCCTCACCCTTCCCGCTCAGGTAAGGCAAGTCAGGAGAAAACCAGTGTGTGTGAATACAACAGGAGCCCTGTACAGTGATGTGTTTTAATTAAATGTCTGTGGTCCATTTTGTAACACAGGTGAGTGCACTTTCTGTGTGGAGTCTTCATGGTTTTGATCCACAACTGCCAAGTCTTACATGGGAACTTTCACTAATGATATAGTGGGATGGTTTTTTCCTAATACAAAAATGTTATGCTCTGAAAACCTCTGGTTGCATAAATCTGCAAAATCTGTAGAAATTAGTGATGCTTCATTAATGTACACTACAACAAAATCCAACCTTATGATCCTGTTTGTAAAGCAAGTCTAGGGCCCAGGTCTTTATTCAACAAAGAAGAAAGGGAATTGAACTGTTACAGAACAGAGATCATCTGCTGTTTTTAAAAAATCACATTTATTAATCAGAACAGTGAGCTAAATTACTTTAGGACTTTTTAATAGAAACAGACAGTTCCACAATGCACTTAGCTTTTGAAAAGTATTGAAATAGCATTCATATGGTTAAATATAACAATCTGACAATAAATATGATTGAGTTGGACTTAAATATTTTTCTACATGGCTGATTTGACACTAGCAGCAACACAGTGTTGACACCATGCAAGCATCATATGTTTGCTGGTTAAACAAACCAAAAATCAGGTTGAAAAAATCAATTTTTTCCTGTAGTATTATCCTTCTTTTCAGGTTATGAGCAATCAAAAATAACAGCTGTGAGAGGCTGAGGATGAAGAGCAGATACGCTGAAATATTGACTCTGTGAACAGTTAAAATGAAGTCTCTGCTATATAGGGCTTGTATGGTGTAACAAGAAACGTTGTTGCCCTACTGACTTCACTTCTCTGGGCAAATGTGCAATTAATGTTTTCCTTTTTTTTTTTTTCCACTGAGGATTAAATGCAGATTCAAGTACAACTGCAAATAGGAAAAATCTTTGAACAGATAAATATTAATGGTGAGGAGATGTCCATAGTTTAAAGACTTCCATCTTCAGTGTAATGTAGCAACTGGTAGCTGTCCTTGGACCCCTCTTTATAGATCAGTTGATTGTACAGTGGTAGTTAGTTTTCTCTCATTGCTTAGCAGCAAACAAAACATGCTTGACTTTATTTAAATTAGGAGGGAAAAGTACATTCTCTTTCTTAGATCAGGGAAAGAGGGTCATTTGTTGTGCCCTTTTGAAGTAAGCATGGTGGCATCCTCAGAGGAAGATATGGGCCATCACTAGGAGTACGATCAGAACCTACTGTTAATGTTCCACATCTCAATGTTTTGCATTTCAAAACCCCAGGACTCCTTTTCCTTTCAACATATATCAGGGAAGGTTGCATCAAAAAGTAGCAGATAAGCATTGAGGGCATAGAAAAGATGAAAAATCAACCTGCAGAGCCTGGCAAGGAACCTTCAGTACTGATTTGACCATTCAGTGGCCCAGTTTTTTAAACTAAGTCTTCTGTAGCTGTCATTTTTTCTCTAGGTAGTTTTTTGACTCACCTTTATGCCCCAAAATAAAGACACATTATATTTAGTGAGTATTTCAATGGGTAACAGGTTAAGCAACACACTAAGAATAAAAGATTGTCTCTTGCTATGCATGGCCTCTTTTGCAAAGATTAGCAATAGCTGAAACATTAAAAGTACGTGGCTTTTTACTTGGCTAACTGCGTGGTGTGCATTTTTCAAAACTAAATTAGTCATGCCCTTTTGGCTTTCTTAATTATTAACATCTTTCTGGTTGAAATCCCTTCCCAGTAATCCTCTGTTGTCAAAGGGTGAGCCTGATTTACTGCTGAATCTTTCCTACAGCTGTACAATAAACCAGTAAGTCAGAGAAGATGTAGAATTGTTTCTAAATGGGAGGACAAGTTTCAATAACAAACATCAGCATAATTAAACCAAGAAGCTCTAACTAGACTCAGAGTAGAGTCTTCTAAACTAAGGCCTAATTAACACTGGTAATGCTTAAAATGAGAAGAGGTGCCTATTATTTTAATAATAATTAAAAGAGGTGCTGATTTTAGAGAGAGCTTCTCCACCCAGAATATCATTGGATCTGATCGTACATCAGCATAATTAATTTCTATTACTGAAGATCAATTCTTATTCTTCAAAAATAATCATTAACCACATTAACGCTGTAGCGATGCATGTATAAACAGCTAGTTTGAAATTTAAAGTTGCTGAACAACATTTGGATTCGGGGTGGCTGCAAGGTGTCTTCTTTGAGCTGCTCTTGAAGCATGAGAGCAAGTGAGAACCCAAGGTCTGACCAAAGCCAGTTCCCTCATTTGTACAGTTAAAAGCGTAGGAGCTCTGGTCAGTAACTTCTAAACCTTCCTATTACAGGATGCATCCAATTACAGATTTCTGGATTCCCATCACCACAGAATATCATGGTGGTGGTTTAAGAGTTGAGTCGGTTTTGGGACACTTTACCAAGCTTTCATAATTTGCAGGGATCAGCTGATGTTTGCTCTTCACCTTTAGTCCTCAAGAAACTTCTGTAGGTCTCTTAGTGGTTGTTCTCTCAAGCTTCAGGCATTTGCATCTTCACCTGTTGCATTCAGCCATGTCCTTGTCACAGAGCTCGACCACTGTCTGTGGGACTTGCTAAGAACATCTGTCGTGCTTTCCTACTGACAATGAACGAAAGATAATGAATAGCCATTTCTTCTAAGTCCAATTTCAAGTGGCAGTGAGGTTTGCCTTGAAGAAAAATACCCGTAAATGTTCCTTATAATTCGACTAATTAAAGAAGGTTTTAACTGTACAGATCATTAAGAGCAGATTATTTTACCAGCAATCTTACATATTTCAGGATAACTTCTGGTGATAGTCTCCTTTGACTGGTACTCTTTGCTTGACTGTTTCAAAATTAGCCCTACTTTTTATATTGCTTCCCTGGTCTGTTCTCTCACTTGCATGGCAGACCTGACATCTTTGTAAATGCCCTCCAGAATCTTTCAGCAGCACTTTCGTGTGCTGAAGTTTGAAACTCACATAAAGGGTTTCCTCCCCCTTTTCCAAAAAACGCCCTATTCATGTATTTAATTCTCTTAGTCACCCAGGTACAGTTAACACCACAAACAGGAATAATGGATCATTAGTGACTTCTAGCTATGAGAAATCAGAGCTGCAAGATTATGGTGGTGTAAATCTCTGAGGATTAAGCCATCCTGCTGTGTTGACATTCAGAAGCACTTCGGAAACAACATGATCTCTTTACTTTATTCCCCAGCATGGGGGAAAGGAGAGGATAAAGTTTATTTTGTATCATCTTTACATCAAGGGCTTTGAAGTGCACTGTTTGTGGAGTGGGGAATATTGTACCATCCTATCTCTGTAGTTTAAGTGATGGTCAAGTCTCTGTGCAGTGAACCAGTTCAGAAATGGTAGTATTATAGGTCCATTCTCCTGGCTATATTGGCTTACACGTCTCTGTTGTCTTCTAACTTTCTGAAGGCCCGAGTCCTCTGACAGCTGCTGTTTAATTTTTTTTTTCCTATTAATGGTTTCCTTTCTCTATACTTCTTAAAAATGTCTGCTCTCCTACCAAACCACAACACTGGAGGGGTTCAGTTTAATCCTAAAAGCATTGAAACTTTGATGAACCTTGTAATGTAATGGTAAACATCAGAAAACTCCTATGTTCCTGTACCTGTGAAAAACCATTTATGTCATTAGGAAACAGTTCTTTCTGGCCCCTTGGAAGAGCTTTGTCTACTAGGAACCAGAAATTACTTTCTCCTTAGTGGGAAGGGACAAACTTAATTTCTAGACTTAAAAGGCACCAAGACAGTGGAATATGAAATTACAGGTAGGAGTTACCCTACTTTAGGTATCTACAGATGCTTATGTCTCATCTGGTCACCCTGGATTCCCATAGTACTCAAGAAGAGGAATAGATATTTTGGGAAGGCGTAATCTCATGAGATACTCATTCTCTTCTATCTCTCCTTTCCTGACGGATGCTTTTTCTCTGCTTGTCCTCTTTTTGAAATGTTTGGCTTGCTTTCTCTGTGTCTGGATCAAGAGGATTTGAGAGTGAATCTTGAGAGTCCATTCAAATACTCTCAAGCACATTTGAAATAGACAATGAATTGCACACAAAATTCAAACACATAGGGTTGAAAGGGGTCCCCTCAGTTAGAGTCTAGTCTTCTGCTGGCAAGAGCAACCAAATTGTGTAAAATTTTATATAAATTTACCAATCTCTATGGATAAATAACTGAGGAATCTTCTCCTTAATACTCCCAACAGAGAGGCTGCTCCAGAACTTCATTCCTTTGATCCTGGCAAATTACTTTTTTTCCTTTCTAATTTCCAGCCAGAATTTATTCATACTTGGTTTATGTCCATTTGTTCTCGTGCCAGCATTATTCTCTTTACCTTAAATAGCTTTTAAGAAGTTTTCCCTTCTCAATGTTTATCTGTTTCATGAACTTGTGGGAAAAAATCATAGTCTTTTCAGCCACTATTGTGCTAGGAGAGACAAATCAAGCTCTTCTCATTTCGTCAGATGCCAAAGGTACCTCGTCCCAACTAGATCATCTGTTTTCTGCCAAATTCCCTTTCTCCTAACCCTTGGAGAATAGAGCACATGCAGTCCTGTATGAGCTCCTCACTTTTATAGCTACATTAGTTTTCCCTTACACTTCCTGGACACTTCTCACATGAGACAAGATCATGGTGTCTTCAATTTCTCTTCATTCAAGTCTTTCTGCTTCTCACTTCACTCCTGTCGAGGTCAACACTACAGCACCTTTGTTCTGCCCAGTCTCTGCAGCTGTAGGATAGAAGAGAACTTTTTAACAAGGGTTTTTATGAGTCCAAGGAGTAAAAACAAGAGGTGTCCTCAGTGATGGTGCACCAGCCGAGCTCTAATAGAGCCATACAGTATACACATAAAGCAAGATTTCTTCAGAGGTTTTTCATCTAGACCATTAAATTGAAGCATCCACAGGGAAGCTGTGGATGTCCCATGCCTTGAAGTGTTCAAGGCCAGGTTGGGTGGGACTTTGAGTAACCTGGTCTAGTGGAAGGTGTCCCTGGCCATGGCAGGGGGGTTGGAACTGGATGACCATTAAGGTCCATTCCAATCAAAACCATTCTGTGATCCTATGATTTATAGAGAGCGGGGGAAAAGTCCTATCTCTGCTGTCAGGGTGGTCCCATCCAAACTGGATTTATCTACTCCAAAATGGGATTACCTAGCAAAGTAATTTTAGGAGGTTATTTAATACACTTCTTCCTCTTTCATTCTCAAGATAACTGAATGTTTTCAGCTTGTACTGAAAGAAAGTAAAGGAAAGAAACACATAAATTAGCTGTAGAATGGAAAAAAATCAGAGTAAATGGTTAAAAGTTTGGCGCTGTTGTAAGTAACTGAAGGCAGGATATTAAAATGGAGAATTTCAAGTAGCCTTGCCTATAAATAGCTCTTCTGTAAATACTAATATACTGTATATATACCACAATACACAACAGCATGCTCAGACACATACACATTACTTGCCCCATCCCAGAATACACATTTTAAAAGACTGAAATGCAACAAATATGTTTGTAAATGAAAAATACATTTAAGATCCTTCTAAAGGACTTTTCCTCACCACCTTTGTTCCTTTTTCTATTTGGTCCCTGTAAATCAGTCACTTGTTAAAAAACCAGTCCTAGAAAATACTTGTTTTTTTCTGTTCACTGGGAAAGATTCTATGGACTTTAAAAGCTCCCTGTGAAACAATTTTTTGTTTTAAAGGCGTTTCTAAGCCCCATTTCCCCAGTGCAGGACACACTATGACATGGGAGGCTCTAGATGGGGTCCCAGCTCTGCCTTAGGGAGACACTCACACATCATATGGTCAAACAGGTGTCAAGACAACACACACCTCTTCACAGTCCTTTAGGACAGGGTAGGTCTGTGTTTTTCACACAGGTTCACAAACCTGTCTTGCAAAGCTGAGGGACTGGAAAAACTCAAACTATGCGGCAGGATTGCACAACACACATATAAATGGAGAAAGCATTAAAACAGGGCTCAGGAAGACTGAATTGTATCCCTGGTGTAATCAGTCCTGCTGAGTGACCTTCACAGTCGCTTCAGTCCCTTGTACTTCAGTTTCCTAAGCTGTTAAGTGTCTCTTACATTTCTGACAGCTTCATGGTAAAGATTTTTGAGCTCTGCAGGTAAAAAGCCCCCAGAAAGGTATAAACTAAGCAGCCTCCCTCACACCACTGCTTACTGTGGAAATTACTCTGCTATTTTCTTGAAGGGGTGGGTTGAGGGGGAAGTACAAAAATCTCAGCAGCAGGTCATCAGATGAGAAAATCAAACCCTAGTGACACCAACTGGGAGGTTGGTGTTCATTCTCCCTAACTAATTTTTATCACCCCTAAAATGCCTGCCTCTGTGCTGGGGTCTCTCTAGTCACTGAGGAGAAATGGGTGTTTCCAGAGCATGCTTCAGCTCATCACCATGAGCATCAAACCCACACGAGGAGACTTCTGCCCTGGGACAGTCTGTTTCTCTGCTGACTACAGAGAGTTGAAGGTATCTCAGTTACAGATTAATTTGAATCGTATGAGATGAATCCTTCCCAAAATTACTACAGTAAAGAAACTGTATGTCTTCCAAATATTTTCTGCCTTTCCCTTTCCAGCTGGTTTTGAATGCTTACCAGTCTGAGATCTCACTATTACTGAAAGCCAGCTGCTTTATTCTGCTGAGTGCTGGGAACTTTAACCCCAAATGCCATTTAGGCAACCCCAAGTACTGGTCTTACATAGCAAATGCTTGGAGGGCAACGTGCTGCCTTGCTTTTACAACCAATGAAGCAGGAATATCTCAGTGTCCACCTGAAACTCACCATTCCCTCAGTGCAGTGAGTGAGGTTATGCTGTGAGGACCTCCTGGGAGAGCCAGAAGCAGCTGCCCATTGAGTGGTCACCACCATCCTGGTACCAAAGCGGGTTCATTCCAGGTGGGAAGATACCAAGTGGGAGTGGAGAAATAAACTGAAGGCAAAGGGAAAAAGCTGTGTAATGAGGCCCTTTCCAGGCTGTGTTGCTTTGTGTTTCGAGTGCGTTTGAACGTGTGGCTGTTTGCCTTGCAGAGGGATGCCCTGGCTTGTGCAACGGCAATGGCAGATGCACTCTGGACATGAACGGCTGGCACTGTGTCTGCCAGCTGGGCTGGAGAGGAGCAGGCTGTGACACTTCCATGGAGACGGCATGCGGCGACGGGAAAGACAACGATGGAGGTAGGACATGAGCACATGTGATATGTCAGGCTTCACGGAGCCTATAAACCTCTCACAGTGAACAGTCATCTGGGCTTCATTCTGCAGGGCAGATTGTTTTTTGACAGCTGGTAGAGAACAGACAGCAAAATCTGCCAGGCTGACTCAGCCAGAGTGGATTGGAATTCAAATTAAATGGGTTTGGAACTGGGGTGCCAGGGCTGAAGAGGAACATTTGTTTATCTTCAAATCAAGTCCATATAGCAGAGAGCAGGCAGAGGCTGTGCACCTGTCCAATCCCTCCACCCCAGCCAAGTGGCTCAGCAGTGACACAATGGGACCACCTCAGACAGTGAACATCCCTGACTTTTCAAACTTCGCCCTCACTGCCTGGGGCTTTCATCAAGGCTCTCCAGTCGGTCACTATCGACTTGGAATGGATATTTTGCAGAAACTTAGAGGATTGGGTGACTGATCCCCATGCCCACAAGCCATCCAATACCTCTCGAACCATGTTTTATTGATTACTGTTCCATATGTAATGATGTCAGGCATGTGAATAATAGCTCTGTGTAATGCAAACTTAATATTCAGACTTATCTCATTACAAAGGAAACCGTGGTGCAGTGTGAAGGTTTGAATTAGAGAGCAGGAGATGAGATATTAAATTTAAGGCATAAGGGAGACTGCATAATTTGTTTTGTTGTCACTCAGCAAAAGGCTTTGTAAACCACAAGTCTGGGCCAGGACCCAGACTGTGAAGTGGAGACTGTATTTTGCAAGCCTCTGTTTTATCATATTCACAAGAACAGTACAGTTAAAAAAAAAATAATAGCCAAGCCAAGACTGTGATTATCTGCTTCACAGCAACTGGGATTCTGATTGAATTTTTAAAATACTTCTGCACATCTGGCATGGCAAATGGACCAAATTATCCCTTTAGAAAAGATGGAAAAATTGGAGAACCATACAAAGAGTACACACTATAAAACAAAGATGGCTTTTTACCTCATATGGAACTAAATATCACTGTACTCATCTTTCCTATTTACAGCTGACACAGGGCAGCAATAAAGTTCGTCACATCAGATGTGTAAAAATACAGTAAACGGACCCTAGGATAGTCCCAGTTTCCATTAACCAGCAAAAACACGGTGAAGTTTTTAGAAAGAGAGAGAGGGAAAGAGTAATCCAGCCTAACATACAATGTAGATCACAACACTGTGGTATCACAAAGAGCATGACCAGACTGAGCATCTCTTGTATCTCCTGGTTCAAAGGTTAACCTTGTTACCTGGATTACCCTCACCTTGAAACAAGCTGCCTTGCAAGCCTGCAGGACAGCAGATGTAGACGAGAGAGACAAAAGGCATTGACAGGTTTACAAGTTAGTGCACATTAACTGCTAGCTTGCATTTGGTGAACTTGTGTGGAGCAGTGGTGTGCACAGCAGGAACAGAGCAGCCGATAGGTTGTAACTTATTGCCTTGTGACAGCTTATTCGTGTGTCAGAGCCCACAAATGAGTGTTGACTTTATTCTTGGTACACTCAAAAAAAAATGCATGTACATGGTGTGCATTACAGATTACAGATAATCTGTCATACACTATGCCTTTGATTTGGCTATGTTCTCTCTGCTAAGGGCTCTCCTCAGCTGGGAAGTGAAGTAGTGGAATACATTTACTTTATTAACTTGCTTTTTATACATTTCAATGGATCATTTGTATTTGTGAGCTCAAGTCTAGAATTTCAACCCCTGAGATGCAGGAGCTTCAGCGGTGGTGAGGCACTCCTGCTTTGAAGCCGTAGTCCTTTTTGGCACAAGGACTCAAATATAGGTACTAAAATTTGGTACAAGGACTCATGAAGAAAGGCTGATGCTCTGCCTGTTTGCTAGATGTTATGCTGATTTCTACAGCAAGTGGAGATATTTGTAGAATATCATTGCATAATTTAGGTTGGAGGGGACCTCCAGCAGTTTTAAGTTCAGCTCCCTACTCAAGGCAATACTGATTACATCAGGTTGCTCAAGGCTGTGTCCAGTCAACTCTTGAACACCTCCAAGGATGGAGATTCCACCTCTGGACAACCTGCTCCAGTACATGACTGTCCTTATAGTAAATGTTTTTCTCCTTGCATCTAATTATAATTTTCCATGTGCCAACTTAATGTCTGTTGCCTTTTGTCCAGCACCACCTGAGACATCCGAGAGTACCCCAGCCAACTTCTGGCTTCCCCTTCACAATAACTTGTGTGTCTGGTAGAGCATATATATATTTCATGTGTGACAGTTCCCTTTGGATTTCTCAGACGTCCAGTGGCAACTCAGATCACACTAGGCAGGCATCTGTGTTCAACAGAACTGAGCCCATTCACCACAAACATTATACCTTGGGAAGCTGCTGTGCTTTGAAGAGCACTGAAGAAATGCATGCCTGAGGCCTCTCCAAAAAACATGTAGTGTGTGGATGAGCACTATGGTTTCTCCCTCTTTTGGGATTCTATCACATACACTGGAGTGATACATGCCCAGGGCTGGAGGAAGGTGGTTTATTCTGGTTCACCGGGAAGGATTTAAAGTGGAATTTGCACATGAATGTTGGCAGTGGAGGTAGAAGTCCTTTCATGAAGCTTTAGAAGTCAAGAAACTGGCCTGGTCAAAATGGGTACCATGAGTGGTGAGAAAGAGGTTAGTGGGGCTGTTCACAGTACAGGGGGGTTCACTCTGCCTGAGCTCATTGGACACCTGGTTCCTACACTGTGGTGTCGAGTGTTTGCTAATCAAAATCTCTGCAGCCAGAAATTCCTCAGGATAATGGGAGCTGAAGTCAGAAACTTTTTCATCAGCTCCCAGCCTAATCATACCCTGAGGGAGACGGGTGCTAAATTACAGGGTGTGTTCTCCTCTCAAATCTGGAGGCTGTTCAGATAAACAATAACAAGCTGAGCAGGAGTCACTCAGAGAGAGACTTGGTGAAATGTAATCTTTGCTCAGGCTAGTAAAAAGTTGTCTCTGAGTGCAGTCTCTCCACACAAAAGTGTCATTTGTCAAAGCTAGCACTTAGGTTTCACACACAGCTCCACTTTGCACTTTTATACACCAAGCCCATCAACTTGAAAGAAACTGTAGTGAGTAATTGAGAGCTGTTGATCATCCAGTTAAGGAAAAACAGTGCAATGACAGAGCTGTAACAGTCTGGGTAAAAGGCTAAGATTTTGTACATTTGACCTGAGAGGCCACCTGTATTACAACAAACAGGAGGTGTTTCTTTAAAACAAGAGGAGAAAAGTGGTTCGTGTCTTGCTACAGCAGAAAATAACCTTTCTAATTCATGGCTGCAAACACTCACTACCTAAGAGTAGGTGTGATGGTAGTACCTTCAGTGTCTCACCCCACGCTGAGTGCTCTGTCATGTACTTGAAGAATAAGAAGTTTGAAAGTTTAAAAAATCAAGGAAATTATCTTCTGTGACAAGTCCTAAAAGTGGAGTTAATGTCATTCGACAGTACCTTGAGAAAAGGCTGGTATTCCATAGGCTAAATATGGGCTCTGTTGCTTTGGTAGACTCCTCTGTTAGGAACAGAGTGTACAGGAAAAATCAAGGGGTAGAGAGGATATTCTTAACTAATCTCATGAATATGCTACTGAACAGCAAAGCTGTGTTACCCATCTTTGTTCTGGAGAAATCATCTAACTGTTGAGAGCCAGAGTTGTCCAGTTCTCCATTTCAGTGTCTTCACGTGAAGTCAAGATCAGACTGAGATGAAGTCATGAGAGGACTACAGATGTTAAATTAAATTGCTCATTTGGTCTGAAAGTTCAACAGAGTAACTTCACTTGAGGGCCTTTCTTTTTGTTTGGGGCTTTTCCAGAGTAGCCAAGTCTTCCAGGTAGGGTAAAGATTGCTGATTCTCCAAGAACTGGAACTGACCCATCCTTCATTTCCTGCTTTAAACAATTCCAGCTCCTGAACAGCTGCTGAACTCTGTCAAACATGATTCTGTCAAATGTGAATCTACTTTACTTGTGAAAGGCAAGTCTTTCTCATATGAGAAATACATCTGAAATGACAACGTTCACAGTATTATCTAAACCTTCATATTCATTAGAGGTTTCTATTCAGTTGTCTGCTGTTCTCCACTGCCTCTTCCCAATTTAAACACTTCCAAAGGCTTGTGTTAGTGATTGTTGCAGGGTAACATAGATAGATAGATAGATAGATAGATAGATACATACATACATACATACATACCCTTCCCAGTCAAATAAGGCTGGCCTGTTGTAACATATACAGCACACCATTACATAAAAGTATAGAAACTTCATTTTTCTTAGCTGTCATCTGGTCAACGATCTTCCTCTGGGACTGAGGAAAATAAACTATCTTGTTTTCTTTTTCTGCAAGAACTGTATTAGCGAAGCTCCTCCCCATCAGTTTATGTCTCATTTAGCCTAGGACAGAGAGTTCCAATATACCCATGGCCCCATTTTGACTTTGCGAGTTCAGTCTGTGCTCCACCAGATGCTTCCCAAAAGCTAGCAAGTGGAGCAATTTGTATGCTTTCCTTCCCTCCATCCTCCTGGACCAGAACAACTAAAGGTTGCCGTAGTCTCCCAGCCCTGGAGCAGTGAGCAGGTCAGAGCCACCAAGCCCCTGCACACAGGATTTTTGCCTTTTCTTGCAGCCCTAAGTCTTAGTTATTGCTGCCACTAGAAACCAACTCCCACTTCAGGGACAGTGTAATTCAGGAATGGCTTCTCTGAGGCAAATCAGTGCTGTTTGTTTAACTGTACCATAGCCCATTGGCAACTCCACAGTGTCTTGCCCCATTCAAGGATCAGGTAGCGCTTGTAGTAAGGTGGAGACTTACATAATGCTTTGGAACAGCAGCATTTCAAATCTTTGGCAAGAGAAATTTTGGCACGGCACACTGGCCTTCTCAACACCCATGTGTTCACCGTCTGTCCACCACATGCCAAAGAGTGTTAGAGAGCTGGCAGGAGTCTGCATTGATCTTTGCAGTGCATAGGGTTACACCTGAAGGTAGTCTCAGGGTTGTAAAGGGAATGGTAAAGAATCCAGGAGAACCCCAGAGTGCAAACCTTTTTCTTTGCAAATGCTTGAGCTGCAAACAAGGTGGTGGTGGGGTGCTTTCTGATATTTTCTTTTTTCTTTTTGCCCTCATGCCACAAGGCTTTAATAGCATGAGAAGATTGTCTCCTGGGCATGGTATATGAGCCGTCTGCTTCCTCGAAACCATAAAAAATTACGTAATAATGTGCTGGCTACATTTGTGGAGGGAAGTATTGAGATCTGAATGCACCTGGGAAAACAGCCATCATAAATTAGCATTTACCATCACAGATAGATCCAGTCAAACAACAGGGTCATCTTGGAGGAACCACAAAGCACTGCTAAAAGGATGACAAAGTCTGCTGTACCTGAAATGCTGGGTAGCTGGTGTAATTTGTTAGAAATCACCCAGCTTCTCTTCCTCTGTTTCATGGTGACTGTTAATTGACTTCTCCTCAGATAAGATGACCAGTTCACATTTTCAGGTTTCAACTCTTTGCTGACTTTGTATTGGATGGTAACACGTGGGTGTCACTTGTTGCTGGTCGTTGGTGGCAGGACTGGCAGGAGGGCGGTGTGAATCCAGGCATTCCAGCATCCAGGAGCAGGTGTTGATTGTGCCAGTGGAGAGGATGATAAGTTGTGAACTGGGGGTCTAGCAGTGCCTTGTCTTGACACCTTGGGAGAGCTCCTGATACTTTCAAGTAGTCCTTAACGAAATGCCTTTGATTAGTAGATTCAGAAAGAAACTATGAAAGTTCTTTCTGTGTTGAAGAAAACCTACCACTGTTTGCTGAAATGAGGGAGCTAACTTAGGGGAAGGAGGCACTGCTGGTATGTAAGATGTAACAGAAGGTGACATGAACCAGCTTCAGAAAAAAACAATTGGACACTTATTTCACAAAGCATTTCTGCATCTGAAAAGGTGCTTAAACAGAGTTTGAGCACCAATGTTTAAAGCAGAAATTCAGAAAAGCTCTACCAGACCTGCTTCAATATCTGAGGGAAACTATTGCAACCTCTGTGGGGCAGAAAGTTCCCTTAAAATCCTGAGGTTTTGCACCAACTGTACTCAACGTGCATAGAGTGCATGGCCACTTTCCTCTTGACCAAGATTTGAGAAACATGCCAATATCTGAGTTTTCTGAGACCACTTTCCAAGCTGTTCTCCAATGATTGCTTAAATTGGCTTGGATTCAGTCAGAAAATGTTAGGGTGAACTTTTCAGCAGTAGCTTAACACTTGCAGCACTTGCCAGGAAAGTGAGAGACCTTGGTGACAAGGATCTCTCAGCTGCTGAGGGTGTGAAACCACTGTTCCCATAAAAGAACTGCTAAGCTCTGAGTCCCTTTTGCTCAGAGGAGTCACTTTTGGGAGGTGCTTTGGCTGCTGAAGGAGGCAGTTTCAGGTACACTATTTCATGACGATTGATCGGGTTAAGCAGCTTGTACTTACTGCCCTGTCCAAATGCTAGTCACGGAATCATAGAATATCCTGAGTTGGAGTGGGCTCACAAGGATCATCGAGTCCCAACTCCTGGCCCTGCACTGGACAGTCCCAACTCTGCCAAGCTTGGTGCTGTGACCACTTCCCTGAGGAGCCTGTCCCAGTGCCCCACCACCCTCTGGATGAAGAACCTTTTTCTAGTATCCAACCTAAACCTCCCCCAACTCAGCTTCATGCTGTTTCCTCCAGTCCTGTCACTGATCACCATAGAGAAGAGATCAGTGCCTGCCCCTCCTCTTCCCTTCAAAAGGAAGCTTCAGACTTCAATGAGGTCTCACCTCAGTCTCCTCCAGGCTGAACAAGCCAAGTGACCTCAGCCACATCTCATAAGGTTTCCCATGCAGAGCCTTCATCCTCACGACCCTCCTTTGGACGCTGTCTAATAGCTCAATGTCTTTCTTATGTTGTGGTGCCCAAAACTGCCCCCAGGACTCAAGGCGAGGCTGCTGCAGGGCAGAGCAGAGTGGGGACAATCCTCTCCCTTGCCTGGCTGGTGCCTGATGCACCCCAGGATACAGTTAGTCTCTCCTAAGCTAGGAAAGTCCCTCACATGCCTTGCTCAGCTTCATGAAATTCCCCCAAATCCTAGATTGCCTGGTTTCTATGCTGCTTTGCTGGCTGTTAAAAATCTGCCTGGAGAAAGGAAGAAGCCCATGAAGCCAGCTGCATCAACGATTCTCCAGAGCAATGATGAGCTGGGGGATGCTGTGAACTTGTAGATTCTAAACACGTTATTATAGCTCTGGTTTATGCCAGATAGTGGTGATTATCATGTGTTTTCTGTCATTTCCTCCTTCCACTTCCCTTCTTTTTCTATTCAGATGGTTTTTCTAAACAAGAATTTAGCTCTGGATTAGGATGAACATTTTGCAGACTACTTCTGTAGTGACTAGCCCTGCAGAGGCTCTGCACAAGAGCCCAAGGAGTTCTGTAATTCAAATACATGTTTGCTATTACAGATGACTGTGTTACTTCAAATTTGCAAACAAGTACTGAACACTTAGAGAAAGATGTGAGGGCAATTCCTTTCCTAGGCAGCCAGCAATCTAATTTAGCCAGGATACAATCAGTGAGAAGCTTATTCAGGTGAAATCATAACAGAGCAGGGGGGACAGAAGGACCAAAGAGAATATGAATAGCTAACATGGTAGCAGGGCATTGACAGTCACATTGCCATTCCTTATGGTTGTGTTTTGTTTCCCTTTGACTTCTTACAGGGAGCCAAAAGCTACAATTCTTGTTGAATATGTAAAATTTCTCTCTGCAAAGCACTGGAGTAAAACCCATTTATTCCCCAAATCCAATTGAAGTAAATTGCGTGTCAGTCCTCAACTCAGGGCAGAACATCATTATTGCTGTAAACATTCATCAGCACAAACATTCACATGAACAATAACTTGTTTGTAAAAAAATACTGAGCCATTCCTTCAGAGCCTTCCTCTAAAGAAGAGTTTAGACTAGAACTGAAAGAGTAAAACCTGATTTGCTCAAGGGTAAGACTAAGATTTTGTTATCTTTACCTTTGAGCATTTACATTTTAAACCTTTCCCATCCAAACTTTCCCAGTAATTCATCCAAAAGCATCACAGGACAAGACAGTGTCCCCACAAAAAGTGATAATGTTGCCTGATGAATGGCAGAGAAAGGGAACTGAAAGATAAGAACTGGATGAGGTGAGAGACATGCTTATTTGTATAATCAGTGCATTTTATGCTTTTGTTGCCAGTGGAAATATTCCCATGGGAGACAATGGAGCTTTATTGTTATTTTTACCTCCTAGTTTTGCTTTGCCTAGTACAGTTTCTCATAGAGGCTCATCCCACTGCAGTCAGTGACAAAAAGTGTCATGGTCTTTAGCAGGAGCAATCCCCGAGTTTGTCATGTATGCCCTCCCAGATTCACCCTAATCAGGCTCCTTAAGCTCACCTCCCTCTGCCTGCCTGCCTGGCTGGGGCTCCCAGTGTGCATCATGGTTCACAGAATGCACTCTGTGTACAAACAAGTCCATCCCTACCCATGGCCTGCCTGTTCCAGCCTGACACTTGACATGCAGCACCTGTCAGAGTCTGCTTAAACACATAATAACATCTCTGGCTGCAGGTTATTTGCTTTCTGTCAGAGATGTTAGCATGACAGATTTTTGTTGCAGCATCCATAACTCTGTAGAAATGCTCAGTTATTAAGTCTCAGCCAGCTAAGACACTGCCCATTAAATCAGCCAACACAGTTGTAGGGCCATGAAAAGTCACAGCTAATTTGAAATTTTATTAGCTCTCAGTTGATCTTGTTTACTGCTGAAGCAGTGTCTCAAAATCAGCCCTTTGCTTCTGTACAAAGCTCTAATCCTGGATGCCTTTGTGGGTGCTGTGTGGCAGGGAGTGAGGAACCTGATTGCAAAGGAGGAATTAGATTGCTGTGGGATTTGTGAGCTCTTTGCAGCCATCAAGTGCAGCAACAACTCAAGGAATGCAGGGACAGTAGGTAGCCCCATTGCTGCTGAAGAGTATTTTGCAGGAATTTCAAAATTTCTGGTTGGTTTGGGTGGATGTGGTTTTTTGCATGCATCACATGGACAAATATCATAAAGGACATGATTTTCAGAAAGTGGTGGGTCACAAGCAGTGTTTGAAAGCCAAGTGATTTTAGCTTCTCTTAAATTTGGCATCCAGGTGACTATTTGTGGAAGGCAGTTGTGATATGGAGTATCTCATGCAATTCCTGAGTGAGGTCAGCATTTCCATCTGTTGTCATTATCTAATGTAGCTGTCTGGGTAGTTAGAGTCAGTGTTCAAAGTTGGTTAATATCAGGTGTTTCCCAGCTGTTATTATGCAAATGTACTTGTTAGGCCAAGGTCCTGCTCCAAGAAGACACAGATACCTTTGGCGTTCAGCCCCTTCCATGAAACAATGCTCCCATGGAGAAAAAGCTGAACATACATTGCAGATACAAAACTTTAATGAGAATTGTGGTTATTTCATTGGGTTATGCTGACACTTCAGAGCCCTTTGGGACTGGAACAGATGTTTTGAGAACAGAAAATAAAAAGACAGTCTCTGCTCCCAGGGAGTTTGCAGTCTAAAGTAGTGTTTTGACGAGCTCACTAATGGGGTTGGTGGATTTGCAATCTTTAAGGGAGTCAGAGCATCATTCTAAAAAAAATATTGCAACTCCGCCCACAAAATACAAGCTAGATGAGCCATCCTAAAGTGAAACTCACTCTCTAGTGATATACAGAGGGCAGATTATCTGATAAAAATGGTCTTGGTCCCCTAAAATATAATGTTGGCTAAATAAATTGGAGCTGCTTTATCCTCAGTGGCAGAAAAGGAAGGATTTCTGCTGAGCCCAGTTCATTCTCCTTCATGTCCCTCCCTGAAGGGAATGAGACAGGGCTCACAAGATGACCTGTAGAGGTACCATCCAGGTACCAGTCTGGTTTATTCTGTAGTTACATGAGTCTTAGTGAAAGATGCAAACCATTGGACACATTGTTTACCAGATGTGACAATGTCTTGCCAATGGCTTGCTTTTCACAACAACAGTGGTTTGATTCACCCCATGGTAATGCCAAGATTGAAAAAGGTATTTATTTCATGGCACCATGCAAAGGCAGTGGGACAGAGGAGTTTGGGTTTGGTTTTAGCACGACTGCCAAAAGGACACATACGTGTATATAAGATGCATAAAAGGTCTCAAAGATGTAAAAATTCCTATTGTGTGGAAATAAGAAGGAACACAAGAGATTTCTTAAAATCTGGCTTAGTGGCATATCTCTGAATTAATTTGTTAATTGGAAGGCATCCATGATTGAAGCTGTTTCTCCAGGGATCCCTTGGAACTGGTTCTTGTATCCAACCCTATTTTTGTAATTGTCTTAGAATGTAGTTTACGTCTCTTCTGGTAAAATTTTCAGGTCACCTAAAGCTCGATATGGTGGTAAATAATGTATCCAGATCATTTTGACACAGAGTGATCTGACTCATGTCGCTGCACGGGCACAATCAAACAAAATGTATCTTAATGTAGCAAAATGCAAAATAGCCCTGGTGAACAAACAAAAGATGTTATACTGGAGGGTTGAGAGATTCTTGAGAAGCAATGACTCAGAACAGGATTTTGAGGTCACTGGAGGTAATTGTCTCAACATGAGTTCTCAGTGCAAGGGTCTTGCACCTTCTCCCCTCTGAACCTTTGAAGTATAGAAGCCCAAAAGCTCAGATGTGGTCTCTTTTCTGCACCCAAAATTGCTGACATAGTGCTGTGTCCAGTGTTGGTGTCCACACATAACAGATGTGAAATTACTGGAAAGAGATGAAAGGATGTCATACACCAAAAAAAGTCCAGTGGATGGGAAATAAACCTTACAATGGGAAGTCGGATCTTCCTCAGCTATTCAGAAAAGATTCAGAATGAATTGTTGCTCTGTGTGGAGGTACATGCACATGGAAAAGACATCAGAGTATGCAGAGCAGAAGGAACTATTAGTAACTTTATGAACAAAGGCCAAACAAGACCCACTCGTGGGATACTGGAGTAGACAAATCCAACCTTGAAATAAGATGCAGGTCCCAAGCAGTAATTAAGTATTTCAGAAGCTTGCTGGAGGAAGTGGTTGACTCACTGTAATTAGCTCTCTTTGATATATGAGATATTTTTCTAAAACACAGGCTTTAATCCAGTTCTGGGTGGGAAAAAAATAAACAGCCTATGGGTATAAGAGGTCAGACAGGCTGATCATAGTAGCCTTAAAACATATGAATTGCAGTAATCCTCCTATGCAAGACTTTAAACTTTTCACAGAGATAATTCAGCAATACATGTGTTCTCTGCTCTGAAGTGCCATGGTCATATTACAGCTATATGTAAGTAAGGGAGCTGTCACTTTTTAAAACCAAGAGCAATATAAAGGTGTCCATAACTAAGAACTTACTGTGCAGCCTACCTGTGCTCTGGGAGCTACTGGAGTTAGGAATCCACATACAGGTCATGGGTCTCTGTGGCTTTGCTGCTGCAAAACTTGGGGTGGAGAGGACATCGATCCCATGTTCACCTCCCTCTGTTACCTATCTCTGAAAAATTTGCAGTGATTTCTAATGAAAATTCACCTTTATACTTTATGAATTTCCAAGGTGCTTTGTATTACAACTTAGTACTGTTCTCTGAGATCGTATCTTGCTATATTTTCCTTTGCTCATAGTGCTGGCTTCCCACATTCGTTTTTGTTGAATTGGACAGGTAAAGCCAGAGTTTTATTTTGCTCTGATTTTATTTTTGATTAATCCATGCAGCTCCTTGAACACCTTGCTCTTCATGGGTCAGGAGCTTCTTGCAAATGTCACTTTATCCTCACTCTTCTGATGGATCCAGTGAGAAATGTCATGGTATGAGAAGTCATAGCTGTGTACATTGTCATTATATCTTCTGACAATTCACTGTAGGGCACCACTTGGATGACTTTTGGACCATACAGTTAAAAAAACCAAGAAAACAGTATTCACATGGAGACATCACTACTTATGATCTGGTTTGTAGCTTAACTCTTGATGTTCTACATGACTCAGACAAAAATAGCCATTACATCTCCTAAGCTAAAGAAATGCTTTGTCCTGAAACTGCTCTTGGTATTAGAGGGAGTTGAGTAACTAAATGCCATTTCAGCCTTTGAGTGCCTTAATGAATTTAGGACATCAGTGACAAGCCTCTCTGGTGTAGTTATCCTCAATTTATTCCATGTAGGACCAAAACACATAAATCGAAAGGCTTATCTGCAGATGAGTCCTCATCATTCTCACCTGTTCAAAACATTGTCCTCTGCATCTATTCTTCAAACATTTATCTACAGTTTCGTCCAAAGACAACATTTCCTTGCTGTCTTGCAGCTTCAGGCGCCAAAATACATTTCTGATGCCTAGAAAAAAGACAGGTTAATGAAGAGGTATGGTACAGCTGGTTTGCCATCCTTTCAGCCAAGTGTCTGTAGCCTTAGAAAACATTATTAATGTGTGGGAGAGAAAGACAACATTTTATCTTGCTTGAAACTGTAGTCAATATAGTAACAAGTCTGGTTTATTGTTTCTTTTTCTTTTTTTTTTTTTTAGCAGTAGCTGTGGCTAAGCCTATTACATCTAAGCAGGTCTGTATTCTGTGAACGGTCTCTCAAACTCCATCTGAGATTTGACCTTCCAGAATCCTACTGATCTAATCTAATCCTACTGATCTAATTTTTTAATGGGCAAAGAAACTCTAATTAGTTTTTTTTTCATTATCACTAGTCATCAAGAGAAAAGGCCAATGGGTAGGTTTAGTGTCCGAGACAAAAATTTTTTGTGACAATTTTGCAAAGAGTTATAAAGATGTAGCGATATTAGGACAGACAGAGGTAAGGGTAACACGTGGGATTTTCCAAAGCACTTTTTCTGGCCTAACAGTGTTCCCATTATCATTAATGGCAAGTGCAGAGCACTTGTGCACGTGACCCAGTGTGTGTGTGTGTGTGTGTGTACGTGTACGTGGAGCAGGTACTCACTGTCTTTGACCTGCTTGGACACTGGAAGCTCTGGGAGCCCTGAGCAGGCTTGCTGTTCAGCTTTCTGCGTCTGGGTAACCACATTAAATGATGTTGTCAGTGCTGTTTTAAACACTAAAATATTCCAAGATTGGAACAGGTATAACAGAATCCAAGTCCATGATGTGTGAGCCATCTTAACTTCTAGAACAGTAAAAGATCAGATTCCATACTATTGGTATTGCAGTAAATACAAAGTAATGCCAATAACATTAGTGAAAGGACTTCTAACTCATACTGGTAAAACTGGGACAAAACTGAAGCTCATAAACAGTAATAATGACAAACTGTCTTCTTTTAATTTACTGTTTCTTTGAGATAAAAAATCCATTATTCTGAAATCTAAAGATTTCATCCCACTTCAGAAGGGAACTGCCTCCCCCCAGGACAGCATTGCTCTCTTAGCACATTCATTTCTTGCCTCTCTGCTGGAGTCGTTAGTAGGATGCTTGCTGTAAAGGTGGTGTCTCTGATATATGGATCTCCCAGCAGCTACACAGAGTCCAGCCACTCATTTCACATAGTTCTGTGAACAGCCATCACATGGTAGTAATTTTCATTCACTGTCAAACTGTCTTGCTTGAACTGATGAGTTGGAAGTGAAGGGCTCCATATCCCATTACCCCTGAACAAAAACATCCAGTTCCCTTATCTGATTTAAAGATCTGTCTCTACTACATGCTAACAACTTTTATTGCTAAATGTGATGCTTCATCAAACCTCTTTTGAGCTTTTTTTTTGGTATTTCCTTCCTGTCACCGCTTTTTACTGTGCTGTTTGCAATGAACAATGGCATCTCAAAATGAATGGGGGGATGTTGCTGTGGTGGTGGGAGGGGAAATGGCACTGTCTGTGCATTTGATGGCTTGACAGATATGCAAACCCTCATTTTACTGGAGTATGCTCAGCAAGCCTTTTCATGTGTGTCCACTGCTATTACTGCTGTTACTAATAATTTAATGGTGCTGAAAGTGCAAGATTTATATCCGGAGAGTTTGAGGCCGTCTGTTACTCTGTGTCAGTATCAAATCAATGTGACAAAGGTCAAAAGAGATCAAACCTTCCCAGCAAAATCTCCTTTACTTTCTATTCTATTTTACAGGGTTACATGTATAGATCTCTCTGCAGCCATGACAGATACCATGGCTTTATTCACTGTTTAGTCCTGCTGAAAGTGAGCCTGGTAGCTTTGGTGTGATGCACTGTGTCTGTGATTTGCACAAGGAATGGGAGCGGGGTACAGAAGTTGTGTACATCGGTAAAAAAACACACAATCACCTTTGGGGGCTCTGGAGTTATCCAAGCGACTGAGTTGTGGAATAGCACATCCTAGGATTAATCTAAAATACGCGTTTTTGAGGGCCCAGTCTAATACATGAGTTTTCGTATTTTACATACTACTGCATATTTATGTTACATATTAATGTGTATTTTAGGTTCCTTATTGTGACTTCAAGTGAACATGCCTTACTCAATGTAGATGAAAATCCGCACTTCTCTGTTGTGTGTGTTGGAAGGAGTTCTTGCACCCTGAAGTCTGCAGCACTCCATGTTACCATTGCTCTAAAATGTTCCTTACCCTTCTGCAGATGGCCTGGTGGATTGCATGGACCCAGACTGCTGCTTGCAGCCACTGTGCCACGTTAATGCGCTGTGCCTGGGCTCCCCGGACCCCCTGGATATCATCCAGGAGACCCAAGCCCCCGTCTCCCAGCAGAGCTTGCACTCCTTTTATGATCGAATCAAGTTCCTGATTGGCAAGGACAGCACTCACGTCATCCCAGGGGACAATCCTTTTGAAGGCGGGTAAGTGAATTCTGGGGTTGATTCAGGAAGCGGTAAAGCATAAGCCACTTGGCCATTTTAAAATATGGAAGGGCAGCAAGATGCAGAATATGAAAATTATTTAAGTGAAGTAGATAACTGAAGAATTTTGTGGCTGGTGTAGTTCTGCTGACTGTCTTTTCATCTACAAGTTCCTCTCAGCCAGTAAGGCAAGATGCTACTCTCCCAACACATACGAGTAGTTGCCTGTTTCCTCACTTTCCTTATTTCAAGGAGTAGAAGGCATCCATTCAGCTCTTCTAGATCAAGTGACTGACATTGTCCACAAGTGTGTCCTAAACAGCAGGGACAGATCTTCCTTTGACAAAGACAAAAGAGAAGGAAACTAGAATGCTATTTGCAATCTGTAGTGTGAATATTAGAGACCTCACAAGAACTGAGGAAAATCTTACTATCTAGGGAGGGCTGTTAGAGTGATTTGCAATATAAGCAATCAGGTTGAATATAGATTGGTTTTAAAACCAACACATTCTTTATCACTGCAATCATCATCAAGAAACAGGAACTGGGAAAGAAAACTAGCAGTTCACTTCTGTGACTGCATCTCAGCAATTTATTTTAAGTATATTCCTGTCTGTCAGGGCCGGTCATCCCGTGAAAATCATTGCTTGTAGCAGGGTAACTGGGGTGTCAAATTCTTAGATGATTCAGCGTCTGCCCTGAATGTTTCTTTTCAGAAGTGGTGACCCTGATCCTGGAGGTGGCTTTCAACACTTAGGTTTGAACTCTGTTGAACTTCACCCAGTCATGATCTACTTACTTTCAGCTTTCCCACACGCAGCAGTTAATAGGTTGGCACGGAAAATACACACCCTCATGTTTCTGTGGATATTTATTTCAGGACTTGCATCTCAACTGGCCTCTCAGGTCACTCTAGATCTGACCTAATGCTTTTCATGAAGGGACATTGCCAGCATCTCTTGGGTACCACCTCCCATATATTGCCTTTTCTGGTAGTCTACAGGCTGACCTCAGACATGAAGCACAGTAGTTTTAGGGAATTGGCCTGATGTGATATTTTCTCTGACACTTCTTGCTTCCAAGATTTTCAGGGTCCAAGAAAGCTGACAACAGTGATTGAGATTATAACCAAACACTTATTATATTGCAAATTGTTGTCTTTCATTGGCTTTCTGAAGATCACAGGTAGTGGATCCTGAACAGCCTGGACTCTGGACAAAGTTGTTGTGATTTGTTACTGTAAAATCAGGCTTCAGATTATAAAATAGATTATGCTCACAATTTCATTTTTCTGATGTGTTTAGAGTAGCAATTTCTTGGCATTTCCACAAAGGTCTCTGGTATCAGGTCCATGTATATCCTTTCTGATAGGCAGAGAGTTTTGGTACACATTCATCTGTGTTTAGTGAACTTTCCATACAACTAATGAACTATAGGAATCTTCATACATGTGCCATAAAAAAATAAAATTGCAGCTTCTCTTTAAGGGCTGCTTGCATTCAACAGCACACAGAGCTGGTGGAAAATACTGGACATTTCTAATTTATATAGTCAATTTGTTTCTGAGAGTGCCAGCAGAGGATCAACAGAAAGAATGGGTCATTTAGGTATTACATAAATTCCTACAGGAGTTACATGTGTTTCATAGGTCTGATGATAGATCTATATAATAGGAAAGAATTACTAACCATCTATATATGTCCTGCTAAGGAAAGATTTGGAATTCAAAAGGAGCACCTGCTAGCAGAAATGTTTGTCTGTTACATAGGTTACTGGAGTAAGGGAATGCAAAGATTCAGATCAATAGGAAGGGTTTTAATGACTGCTTTTCATTAAATGCAGTGGAACCAATAAAACTTCTTCTATTTAAGTTAGCATGAAGAATTACACAGAGGTAGCGATGATTTATGAGGTTGCCATTCTCAAATTATCAGCATAGGTTGTGTGCCACTAAATATGGTCTACAGATATGTCACCTCAAGCTGTGATTGTATTGCGTCTCAAGTTAGGTATCTTGATTCAGAGGAGTGATTGCAAGTAACACTGAGGAACCTTAACAGAAGGTATATTTTCCCCCGAGACAGCAAATGGGCCAGGCTCATGAGAGTGTTGCATTGTTAAAAATGCCACTACTCTTTTGGGATCTTAAAAGACATCACATGTTCCTGTAAGTTCTTAAAGATCCTATAGATCTGGATAAACTCAACCATGGCAAGGGTTTTCTGCTTACTTTGCTTCTCTTTGTAGTTTCAATTGCCTGTTTCACCACCTAGAAAGCTGGACCTCTGAACAGCTCCTCTGATCACCCTGGAAATGATGGTGCTTCAGCAGTGGTCAGTGACTGATATGTGGGGAAGCATGGGCTGGGACCATCTGGGACCCAGTTAGGCTGGGTAAACAGGCCTGCCTGTATTTGCATGTATGGATATGCCCTTTGTTCAGTAGCATTGTCACTGAAGCTCCACCAGTTGCTTTTCAACAGAAGGTGATAATATCCCAGTTATCCATGGAGCTGCTCAGTCTCTCCATGAAAATCACAGCAGCTGCTGTGGGCAAGATGAACTGTTTTCATCACTCCTTCCAGCTGCTGGCTTTAAGTTTGTCTGACAGGAGGGAGTTATTCTTATGGAGGGCTCCAGCATCCTGCCTTAGGACAATCCTCTCCCATCGCTGCTGGGGTGAATCATGAAGCCATCTCCTTCTTGGTGCAGATCAGGACTGAAGACTCCTGATCGTGGAACTTCCTACATCTTTCTGTCCCAATGCTGTCATCCTCACAGGGTAGCATTGGAGTTGGATCCATGTCATTCGCTGTGAGCAGTCCCCCATGAGCAGGCAATACAGAGGTGACATGGATCTCTGTGACCTGTGTGTCTGGTATGCTGCACGGGCACCAGTGGCACAGGCACACTCATCATTTAGATCAGGAGCTACAGCCTGCTCCTCTGGGCTTCTCTGGGTCATGGCTGACTGATTATCGCCTTGGGGGAGCCCAGGCACATTTGCATCCCTGTATGTCCTGTTCAGAAGTGGCAGCAGTGTGAAGGAGATGACTGAATATCTCTGCAATATATTTCCTGAGCTTCAAAACCACAGCTTAGCCACTCTTCAGAGAGAACAGCAGTGCAGATCACCTAATGGATACAAATAAATGAATGTCTCGTGACAGCTACCCTTTGAGTGAATTTATTATTGAATTACACTCTGGCTTTTTAAGAACAAGCTGAGCTGACAAGCTCTCTCACCAGTGCAGAAGAAGAAGAAAGACAATGATAAATTACCCTGATGGATAAAGGCAAAGACCTTGTCTCTTCCCAAATACCAGCAATTATATATTATTCATGTTTGGGAAGGAAAAATAATCATTGCCCATATTGAAATGAGTGCTTATGATGATAAAGCAAGTAGCTAAATTAAATTCTGAATGCGCAGAATGTCTTTTCACATCATTTTGATGAACAGATAACAAGTACTCCTGTACTACTTGGTCGTTCTTGTATTGATTTTGAAACCACTTACTCTTGCTGTTTGCTTTGTTGTTTTTAAGCTGTTCCTAGTTGTCCATCACCATAAGGAGTAGCACAAGATGCAGTGGTGTCAAATAGTTGACTATAAAATAGGACACCTAATATATTTGTTCTCTTTTGAGGGACAGTGTCAGAAAATGGCAAGAACAGGCTAAAGTACTGATCTACAGAGTTTTTTATGGTAAGTGTTAGCATAGGTTAAAGTGCCTCAGAAAACTATGTGTAGAATTGGCACTTTTGTAAAGAAAATTTGAAAAGAAATCAGTCAGTTTTGAAGTTAAGTGTGTTTTATACCCCTCCTTTTTTGAGACAGATTGTGTATATCTACTTGCTGCCAGTAGTATCAACCTGTTATAATTACTTGGGCAGCTAGAAATAACCATGTGAGTTACATGAAACATCAGAGAGCAGCATCGGGTGTCAACTACAAGAGTAGTCCCTGATTGCCCTCAGGTAAGTAGTCTATATACAAAAAGTTAGTTAGTTTTGATGGTTTAAAATTCTGATCAGATTTAACTTTGCACATTTTTTGCCACTGCTGAGCCACAAGGTATCTGTAAACAAGTCACTCAACCTTCCTGTGTCCCCTCTGTCTGCTAGGCAGTACAATGTGCCTTACTGATCCAGGTGGAGAGGGTTGCACGGCATGGTTAGAAGCTCAGATAGACAAGTAAGCTATAAATGCCTGTGTACGATGTTTTACTGTGAATAAATAAATAAATGGGGTTTATTGTCAGAGAGTTAAACTGCACTGATCCCAAGCCCCATCAAAACCAAAACTGTGAATATTGATCGTGGCCAAAGAAGAGCTAAGAAAATAGCAGGAGATCGAAATGTTTTTTCAGAATGTTTTGGTAGTCCATCTGGTCAGTCCTAAGTGATTTTGAAGAATATTGCTATGTTTTCTTAGTATCCTTGAGGGAGTTTGCCACAGAGAGGCTGTGGATGTCCCATCCCTGGAAGTGTTCAAGGTCAGCTTGGATGAGGCTCTGAGAAACATGGTCTAGTGGAAGGTGTCCCGGCCCATGGCAGGGGGCTGGAACAAGATGGTCTTCATGGTCGCTTCCAACACAAACCATTCTATGATTCTATGAATACGTTCTAAGCATCTTCTCTTTTCCTTTCACACATTTCATCCCATTTGTGGAGGGCTGTAGGTTCACTGCAGCAGATCTTTCTGAGGTTTCTTCCCAAGGAAACCAAGGTGCTCTGTCTTTTCTATATTTTTCCATCAAGAAAAGTGCAACTTTGATACAACACTTCTTCAGTTGAAGACAAAGTTAAAGGTCAAAAACCCCAAACTTTTCAGATGTAGCTTTATCCTGATGATTTCTCCTGATCTGGCTAGTCCAGCCCATGGCTCTGGCCCAACTCCAGGCAAATGCAGTTCCCTTTGGCAGCAGGAAATTTTCTGGGTTGGATGTACCCACTGAACGCAGGGACCTGCAAGTGATGCAGGAGCTTAGGGGGCGCAGCAGCTCCATGGGTTAGGACAGCTTGGAATGCTGCATCTGTTTAAAACTGTGTCACAGAGATTAGACAGCATCCAGTGTTGAAAGGGTAAGCACTTGTAGCACAGCATGGTACCTACACTGATGGAAACAAGGTCATATTTTTTCCATATTTTAAACCAAGCTAACACAGCAAGTCTTCAATCCATCTTCTTCCCAGCATTATTATCTTCCAAAGGCATCATTCTTCTTCTGATGCTTTCTGCTTGAATGAACTCCTTATTAGGTACATGTCACAGCTTTTTGAAATACAGAATAACAAGGAGTTTTAAAAAAACTTACTTGTTTTTATTTTCATAATTAATCCCTTCAAGAGGGATTAAGAGCAAAGCATACTTCTAAAATTTACCTTTCATATGTACAGGGTGCCTTTTTTTCCCCAGTGTTTGCCTTTGTCTTTTGATTTTGAGTTTAGCATAACAACATTCCCATATAGTAAATTAATGCAATATATGCAGCTACTTACGTCGACTTTGTGGAATTTGTACCTGCAGGACTTCACGAAAGCAAAGCTCCTGTCCATATTTGTGTTCTTTTCCATAACATAGATAGTGTAACCATGATATAATTATATTCCTCTTTCATAACTGTCAGTAAAAGGAATTTGGTTGGACCCAATGATCTTCAAGGTCTTTTCCAACCTTAGAGATTCTGTAAGTCCTGTGTGCAGTCATTAGATAAACTGGGGTGCAGCTTTTAAAAATATTTTTAAAACATTAGATATTTATGACCAAGCACAAAGGAAGGAGTAGGATTTTCCTAGTGTGATTTGGGCATGCTTCCAGGGTCAAGTGAGGCACCTGATAGAAATGCTGCACCATCCTGGAATTAAAAGGTCTCAGGTGATACCTGTGTGTACTAGTTTGAAAGCAAACTAGTGAGAGACTTCAAATCAGAAATACATTTTAATAGGAAATAAAATAAAGGTAATAGTACAAAAAAACAACCCACTGACAGAGTCAGAGTACAAACCTGACCCCCTGACAGTCAGGGGGTTGGCAGAAGTTCAATCAAATGGTGGCTGCAGTTCTCCTGGAGTGATGGTTCTGTTGAAGCAGTGATTCTGTAGAGAAGGTCTGGTCTTCCTCTGGAGGTCCAGTGGCGGAGTAGGAAGGGTCTGGTCTTCCTCTGGGAGTCCAGTGGAAAAGGCTGCCTGTGGTGTTCCAAACCTCAGCTTATATCCAGGACCGGAATCTTGGTTCCTCCCTCTGGGCGGANTGGATACATGTTACACTGTAACCTAGGACACTGTGTCCCAAGGAGCTCTTGGAGTGTGGAGAAGACAAATCTCAAGCCTTCAAAACTCACAAGCATGAAAAAAAACCTCCTAATGAGCTAAGTACCTCCCAGATTACAGAGGTACTGATGTACACTTTTGAATTTAGTAGTCTAAACTATGGTGTAGGTGTTGATGCATTCTCTTAGATCTGCACATAGATATTTGATTAATATTTATTCAGTACTTATGGTACTTTTCTCTGAAAAAAAAGCCACCTTATCAGGAAGAGTCTGTCCTTTGAGTATGACATTTATTTGCTAAATTGGTTAAAACCTCCTATATAAAAAAGCAGTTTTATAACCCAAACATAAAATCTTATCTATTTTATTGGACTTTTTTTTACTAATTCCTCTAGATCGTTACAAATCTATCAGACAGCTTATATGTAGTTAAAGAACTTTCCCTAAGATCATCAAAAGAGGGATCATTTTATAATTAATCTGGAAATAATGTATTTTTCCTTCTCTTCTTCTCAGTTTTGTTTTCATGGTGCCTCAGATTCAATGAAAGGAAGTGCTTTTATTCCTGTTCTTCTGCAGAGCTGAATATGTGACCAGAACTTAAAAAATAAATACCAGATGTAAAATACCATAATAATACAGAACTGCTAAGTTCTGCAGACATTTTTAGTGAAGACTTGATATGAATATATTATTCATCTCTGAAAGTTATTGCAGCATAAAGTCTTTACCTCTCATAGAAATAATGGCTATAAAATGACTGCTGAAAAATTATGAAATAAGCCTAACTCAGTATTAGGTGGAAAAATTATCTTGCACCTTATGTACTACTGGACACTTGACTTGGATTGTACAGACCTAAAAAATATGAGTGTGATTCTGTTTCTTTGATATTTTATGCAAAGCAAGAGAGTGTTTCTTTGGTTGTACTGGAGAAAAGGAGAGCGTCATCAACTCCTAAAGCATTAGTCAATCGCATTGTGAGTAAAAGGATTCTTCACTGAAACTTTGCAGTAAAGCACAACCCAACTTTATTATGTGTTGCATTTCCTATAAAACTCTGTTCTAAAATACTTTCATTTAAACAGTTGGAACCAGTTTTACAATTTCACAGATGTCATCAACATCTTTTCCTCTGCTGAGTAGCCTTCCCTATGCCTTACCCTCCCACCTCACCATTATAGCTCAACTGAGAAATCTTGAGATGTAAAAATAGTGAGTCAATGAGGCATAGAGACACAAGATGCTTTGGATGGCAGGAGTGGCATCTCTTTCCAACAGTGGCCAGATTGCTTGGCAGATCAGAGAGGAAGATTGTGCTGTTATAAAGAGAAAGGACACACATCGAGAAGGTGAATAATGTTCAATTCCTGGGAGAAGTTTTCAAAGCAATAAGGGCCTGAGTCTTTCAAGAATAGAGCCAATTGGGAATTCTTGTGAGAGCAATGATCATGGGTTTTCTAGAAGTGGTAGGTGGTCCTCAAAAGATACTACATTTTGTTACCAAGCTGTCATGCAATAGATACCTCCTTTTCCTTTTGGAGGAGCTACAGCCAGCAGTCACTAATACTGCTGAAAAAAGATGATGCCCAAGGAGATGTTCAAGAACCATCAGTTTATAAAGTCTTTATGGAGCACAATGGTGTCACGTGCATGCAGTGGGAAGCCTGAGAAACTGAACAACAGTTGGTCACAAAACAAAGTCCTTGAATGTATACTAAAAATATCAGATGAAGAAGGCCCACTGGTTTGTACGGTTGAGTTAGACCAGATCTAAAGAAGCAGCAAGAATAAAATCTGCATCTAGAGATGTTATTATAAACATTGATTAATAAGCACTTTCTTTTTCGACTTCAAATACCAACTTCATTAGCCACATTTGCAAAAGTATCTGAACATGTGGCTTTTTCCCCTGTCCTTCTTCAGACAATTTAAGTAATAGGTTTTCACTGGAGCTTTTCATTCACTTGGCTTTACTGTGTCTTTTCTGGAATATCTAAATTCTGTAGAAGGCTTCTTGCAAAAGGTTAACAGCTAAGGAACATGCCCACATAATCATCAGCATCTCCTGATCCTTCTGAGGTGGGGCCTTATAAGTACCTTCATTGAGTAGGTTAAACAAACAGGGCAGATGCAGTTTCTTGCTGCAGACCACTTAGAATTGACTTTCTTTTACTGATTCTGTTCAGAGCTCTTAAAAACTTAGCTCTTCGTGACCCATTCTCCTTCTCCAGGGTCCGTGTTCCATCAGCTGCTCACAAATCGGAATGGCAGGATCTGTTGCAAGCCATGTCTGTCAGTGCCACTTAGCAGGTCCCCGTTTGGGATACGGTCAAACGTTAATGCATTTAGTCCCTTTGGCACATTGACACTGGTATTCTGGTGCTTCCCTTAGTGCAAACTCCTCAGATGAGCCTAATCAATTATTTAGAATCATAGAATATTTTGGGGTGAAAGGGACCTTTAAAGGCCATCTAGCCCCTGCCATGAGTAGGAACATCTTCAACTGTATCGGGTTGCTCAAAGCCCTGTCACATTTGGCCTTGAATGTTTCCAGGGATGGGGTAGCCACGACCTCTCAGCCACCACACAGCCTGTGCCATCATTTTACCATTCTTATCATAAACTGCTGCTTCCTTAAATCTAGTGTGAATCTCCTCTCTTTCGGTTTAGAACCATTATTCCATATCCTATTGCATTAGGCCCTGCTAGGGCCAGCAGGATTGTATCCCAGCTGCCCAACATGTGCCAAACTCTTTCACAAACTCACTTGTGATAGTGTGAGGGTCTTTCTGGATAACTGCTCTTCAATTTTCACTTCCTATATAAATCTCCCTTTTTTCTTTTAACAAGGAGACCTTCAGAAGGATCATTTGCATTCTTTTTCCTAACCTTAATTCCTTAATTCAGATGGCAGCTAAAAACAGTACATAGGTTTTGACTTTAAGCTTTTCTTACAACTAAACTGAGCTAAAAAAGCCAGATGGATAGATTCAGTTCAAGGAAAGACTGTCAGGAGGTTTTTCTCCACAGTTAAGATGCAAGTGGGCAGGGCTGTTTTTACAGACAGCTTTTGAGGGAAATACTGCCACAAGCAATGAACTTGAATGTCTCTATGTTTTGATCTTTCCTCTTCTTCTTTTGTCCTTCATCTGCCAGCTCAGGCATTTTCTCTGTGTCCGTGTGTTTGATCTTGATGCCCTTAGCTTTTACCTCGCATTCTACCAAGTGTTCTATCTGTCCTGGTACTAGACTGCCCTGAGGTTGTTTAACGTTAGACAGGTGCATTCAACCCAAAATGGATGAGGTACATTTTGCTTTATCCTCTCTCACGCTCAAGCAAAAAGGCCACAGCCAAGGCTAAAGCCAAGAGATTGTAGCAAATGGCTGTACTTCTAGGCACTCATCAGCCTGAGCATATCACAGATGAGTGCCATGAGAATGTAAAAATCCCTCTGCAAGGGATTATCAGATTACTACAATTATTTTTCTTATGTCTCTGTAAGGAGGAGATTGTTATTTTGCAGGTGGAGTAAAGAAACATAAACAGACCAGCTGACATGACAGGTGTCACACAGAAAGGCTGTAGCAGAGGAAGAAATAGAACTGAGATCATCTAATTTCATTAATAAAATTCTTTCCAATGAACTATAACTTTCTACATTTTTGTACTATGGAGCTCCATTAAAGTTTTATCCCAAGCAGAAGGATAAATCCTATATATTTGTGTACACTTATATATACCAATAAAATATGAACGTGGTAAGTTCAAAGAGATTTATAATGTTCAATTAAATTATTTATTATTAATAACTTGGCTGAGGATGGCTAAGCAGTCATGATAACCATTTTCACACATCTGAAACCTTTAAACGATAAGGTTCAATGAATTATGTTGGAAATATTTTGGCGAGTAACAGAAATTAATTGGAGTGAGATTTCCCATGGCACCTATCCTCAGTCAAGGAAAGAATATACATTTCTTGCAGAAAAAGTGGGATTTAGGATGTACGGAATTTCTTTCTTACAGTGAAAAATGCTTAGGAGAAAAAGTATTTTTCCTTTATTTCCAAATGCCAAGCACAGTGTCACCAGAAAACATCTGTGAGTAAAGTGTATTGGAAGGACCAATGTCTTAAGTTGTGTAAGACACTGGATCAGAGTAAGTATTAAAGACCAATCTTTAATGTGCTCCCATAAGGTGAAATGGCTTCTGTTGAATTTATTTTCTGGCTTCTGTTCTAAGGATGGTTTTGTCTGCTTGAATTTTGTTGACAGTCTGTCAAACTTTATTTATCTCTGAGCAATAGGAACATAAAGGCATCAGTGCACCCCATCTATTTTGCCACTGTGTCCCAGATCTTACTAGAAAGATTTAATTTAATTGTTTTGGGAATAAAGGATGACTTCACAAAGCAACAGTGTAAAATTGTCTGATGAACCATCTGGCATTGTAGATTTAGCATTTTGACAATGATTTGGTCTTTCAGGCAAGTTTTTATGGACAAATTGAAAAAAAAAAAAAGTCTAATTAAAGAAGAGGAAAAATGGAGACTGCTTTTCCTTGTAAAACAAGAATCCATATAGCCTCATGTAACAGTAGTGAAGGAAACAAAACAAACAAACAAACAAAAATAAACCAAAAACCAGAGGCAATAGGTGGAATCTATTAGTAATTTAATGGAAAGATGAGGGTCAGGCTACGAGAAATTGAATTTTGTTCAACTGCAGAAAACAGTCTGAACTAGCAGGCCTGGAATGATGGAATAAATCTCTTCTATTAACATGAGAGATAATTTTATGTAAATGTATTTGGAGACCTTCTAGCAGAGCTGAGCATCTTAGCAGTACCACTTAACTTCTTTGTAGGGTAATTGCATTTAGACCAAGGTCAACTGAAGGAAATAGCTGACTAAATTAGCATTAACCAGGTTCCTGGGGGGGCTTGGGGCACTGAAGACACTCAATCTTGCCTCCAGAAAGGACACGTTAACACTAGAGAAGCCAGCTGCTTCCAGTGCACTGTGTGAACTGCTTTATTCAAGTGGGGCAAATTTTATCACCCAGGGAAGGAGAAGATTTGAGTCTCATTGGGGACAGTCTGGGCTTGAGTTTTCCTGTGGTTTCCATCCCTACCTCTTTTAAATGGATTCAGATTCATGCATGTTGCTCCAGCTTCTTTTTATCGCTGTGGTTTGGGAATGATGTCCCCTTAGTGGTAACATCTTCTCTTATAGCATGGAAATAAAGCAATGGTTGTAGTCCTCAGGAGGATGGGGGATGCAGCTGGGCTTGCTGACGAGCTGCTTCTCTGAGACAGCCTCCAAGTCTGTGAGCACATGGGTGTGCTAGCAGAGTTGGATGAGTCCTGGGGAGCATTGGCCAGGATGGGAACTGAGTCTCTTTCCAAAGGTAGGGCAACAAATGCATTTCTACAGCTGCAAAGGTGAGAGGAAATTCTTTGTTTGCCCACATGTGCTGGTGCTTGTTGTAGAAACGGTTGTCAGTGATACGTAACGGAGCAGATGCCTGTGGACATGAAGCACATCCCCCATTTACTGAGATGAGGGTCTGGGCCAGTGTGCTTGCAATGTTACTTAGAACTTTAAAACTGCTTGGACATGTGTTGTGTGTAGGGCATCTGGAGAGACATCTGCAATATGTATTTTTTCCTTTACTTGCTTGGAACTCTTGGAAGAAAAAAAAAAAGAGCAGGTGGAAGCGTTCTTCTTGGGTTCACTGAAATGTATTATCTTGTTCCTATTATTTGAAAACATTTGGAGTCGCAGTGTTCACTTGAATATGTGATACAGAACACTGATTCCTTCGTACTCAGGTCTTAGTATTCATGAAAGAGTTTGCAGTGATTCCTTGTCTTCCACAAAACAGTCCATTTTATGAGAAGCTGAGAGAAGGCAGTTTCAAACCCTTCTTCTGGTCCCTCTGAAGGATGGAAAAGAAGATGGGGCAGAGTGGAGCATATCATTAAAAAATCTGGGAAGAGAAGGCCTAGGTTCTGCTTTTGGCTCAGAGATGTGCTCAGACACATTCACTTTACTCAAAAATTGCACTGCAGATTGTGACCTGTTGACTTCATTGGGGTTATTCCAAGCATTGACATTTTTCCAAGCATATTCCATGGCATTGTGATCCTTTCTAGTTATGCTCTACCTGTGTATTAGAGAGTGATGTGCATAATACTGTACTGGATTATTATTTTCCATTTTTTGTATATTGAAAGCTGAGTTACAGCCCATAACGGGATAAGCAATAGAAGCATTAAGGATGTTATTCCCCCCGTTAGCCCTATCCCTGAAAATGTTAAAGGCCAGGTTGGATGGAGCTCTGAGTAAACCAATCTAGTGGAAGGTGTCCCTGCCCACGGCTGGCAGATTGGAACTAGATGATCTTTAATGTCCCTTCCAACCCAAACCATTCTAGGATTGCAGGATTATTAGATCCAAACTTAGTCCAAGTCTTTTCCTACATGGCTCCTAAGAAGTCAGTGATGATACATTAAAGAAAACTCAGTGACATAAAAATCATTTCCCGTATCTAATTTTCCTGTGACCTATTTTAAAATTATATATGCATCTAGTCACATCTTAGATTGCAGACACATTTTGGCATCACTGCAGTAATTTTTGATAATATTGGAGCTCTCCATTTAGATCAGCAGGAATTTTGTTTAAGATTCCTTGGCAAATGGTCTGTTTGCTGTACTGTGGAATGTAAAAATTGTGCAGCCTTTATTAAATAGAAATTATACTTTATCTCCTTGCATTATACAATCTCAGATTTTTAGGTGGACTGTAAGAAAATAACTGGCTCTTTCCCTAATGATCTATGTTTATGAAATCATCTTACAAAACATTGCAGAAATCATCCTGCCTCAGTGAAGCAGCAAAGCACCATTGCTCTGTTGAAGTGCAGCTGGGATGATTTACTCTAGCTGAGATCTGGTTCTGCACCTGGAGAAACACCGACTTTCAATCTCTGCTCTCCAGCAGGACAGCAGTTAGGAAAATTATTCATTGGGTCATGTTAGCACACTGACACCACAATTTGCTGTTGCTGCTCAGAAAAATAGTTACCTTCAGCCAAAAATTGGGTTCAGACACTCTCGCAGACATGTGATGTTTTGTCTTTATGGGAAGCTCCTAAGGTAGCAGTGTGGTAATGACTTAGAAGTCTGGAAACAGACTTTGGAATAAGAACTGAGAAAATTTGTCTTTGGCTTTACTGCAGGTTTTCTGACTGACCTTGGACAACTGAAAATCATTCTATGTTTTATTTCCTCTCTCTGTAAAATAGCAATCTGGCTGTATTAATCAGTGTTTGTAAAGATCCTTGAAATCCTTAGATAAAAGAGCATATTACAGAGCACAGAGTAGTTGGAATAGATGTAGCCTATAAAATGGTGCAATCTACCAAACTTGGGAAGAAAAAGAGGAGAAGAAAAAGCCCATCCTATTAGTGTGCTCAGCTCCCCAGGCAGATTGTAAGGAAGCTTTCTGAACCTGGCAAATTATCTGTCATGGTTTTCCCAAATGGGAAATGAGCTGCCAAGCCTTGGTCAGGGTCTTCTGTGGCTTTTGTGCCTTAAATGTGTCTGTGCACTGAATGGTAATTTTCTTTCTCTTTGATTTTAAAATGCACCTTGCTTTTAATTAGGGCAATACTGTTAAGACACTACTGGCTATTAAGAAAAGGTTCTTCACCCAGAGGGTGGCTGAGCACTGGAACAGGCTCCTGAGAGAATGTCAAGGCACCAAGCCTGCCAGAGTTGCAGAAGTATTTGGATAACACTTTCAGGAACATTTTGGGGCTGCTCTGTGCGGGGCCAGGAGCTGGGCTCAGTGATCCTTGTGAGTCCCTTCCAACTCAGGAGATTCTGTGATTCTGTGAAATTCCAGTGTGATGTTGTGAATCCTACAGAAGTTTATACTTAATGAAGTATATGCTGTAGCATTGCTTTTATGTAGTAGGGTAATTGTAAACCTCACTTTGAGTGTCGAAGGTTTTTACACAACACCTGAGAAAGCCTTCAAGGGCAGCATCCCACCATCAAAACACATGGCATAACCTCCAGCTTTACAGGATATAAAGGTCTTGGCTTTCTAATACATGGGAATTCCCAGCCACATGAACAGAGGAAAAAACTGCATTTGTCAAAAAGACTTACTATTTCTTATCATTTTTCTCCTTCTTGCAGACATGCATGTGTGATTCGAGGCCAAGTGATGACAGCAGATGGGACCCCTCTAGTTGGAGTGAACATCAGCTTTGTCAACAATCCTCTGTTTGGATACACGATCAGCAGACAAGATGGCAGGTAGGGTGTCTGAATGGGATTTACAGTGTTCAAGCAGCAGTAACAGCATTATTGCCATGGCCACTAAAGAGAAACTCCTTCCCAGAGCACGTTTATTATTGATGCCTTTTGAGGATGTTGCATTATTGTTGGTTGTTATGGGGCTACATCTGGCTGGTGACCAGTTCCCAGTGCTGTTCCTCACTGTTCAATTCCAGGGCCAGTCTTGTTCAATGTATTTATCAACAGCCTGGATGCAGGCATTGAATACACCATGAGCAAGATTGCTGATGGTACCAAACTGGGACGTGCTGTTGACTCTCCTAAGGGACCAGAGGGATCTAAATAGATTGGAGCATTGGGCTATGATGAATGAGGTGAAATCTAAAAAGTCAAAATGCTGGATTATCTGCATGTGGAACTGAGTAACACCAGGCACAAGTATAAACTGGGAGAGGAGTGGCTGGAGAACAGCCCTGCAGACGGGGATCTGGGGGTGCTGGCCAGCAGCAGCTGAATAAAAGCTGTTAGAGTAGTATGTCTTGGCAGCCCAGAGGGTAAACCCCATCCTGGGGTGCATCAAACACAGCATGACCAGCCAGACAAAAAGGTGGTTGTCCTGCTGTATCCAGTGTTGGTGTGGCCTCGCCCAGAACACTGTGTGCAATTCTGGGCCCCACAATTTAAGAAAGATATTCCGGTCCCTTTATGTGTCCAGAGGAGGGCAAGAAAGTGGTGACAGGACTGGAAGGAATATCCTGTGAGGGGCATCTGAGGGCTCTTGAGTTTCTCCAGTTTGGAGAAAAGGAGACTTGAGGGTAGACCTCATTTCTTCATACAGCTTCCTGAGGAGGGGGCGTTGAGAGGGAAGTGCTGAGTTCATCTCCCTGGTATCCACTGACAGGACTCGTGGGAATGGTTCAAAACTGCACCAGGGGAGGTTTAGACTAGACATGAAGAAACATTTCTTAACTGAGAGGGTACTTAAACACTGCAACAGTCTTCCAGTTAAGGAACCTTTCCTGTCCAATCATCCAGAAGCCACGCTGGCAGTCACACTCACACCACCTGAACAGGATTGAGGCCGTTGCACAGCTTCACCCCATGCTCGCAGAGTCACACCAGGATTCCTTACCTGCTCAACCCCAGGTTTCCCATAGCAGAGTCTCAGATATCCAGATCCCTAAAACAATTTAATCTTGGTGCAATAACTAAATAACAAAATAACAGCCCAAGCTGGTGCCTGCAAGGAGGGACCCTGGACAAAGGAAGTCCTGGGCTTTTATCCCCCTCACAGTCTAAGCATGGGAAAGTCTGGAGTTGTTGGCTCCTGTCATGTCTCCATGTGATCACTCGACAGTTCCCTGCCTCTTGCCTCAGGCTTTGGCCTGGCCTCCTGCCCCCCTCCAGTGCTCAAATTGCAGATCACACTGCAGTTGCACACCGAGCTGCCTACACCAAACATAACCTCGTCATTCCCGAAGAGGTTCGCTGCCCCAAGCCTGTTAGTGTTTAGAGGCATTTGGACAATGCTCTCAATAACATGGTTTGATTTGATCAGCCCTGAACTGGTAAGGCAGCTGGACTTGATGATCCTTGTACTTCCCTGACAAAGTAATATTCTGCTCTATTCCATTCTATTCTATTCTATTCTATTCTATTCTATTCTATTCTATTCTTATTACTTATTATTAACTTTGTGATATCACCTAGAATCCTTAGCCAGCGATTTGGCAATGCAGTGCCCATGCATATAAAAAAAATATGTCTCCTGCTCCCAGCAGCTCTGTTCTTGCTAATTGGTGTTGAAATGATTAGGAAGAAGTCATTAAGATTATGGTTGTGTTAGAGGCAAAATCTGAGCAATCATGCTCAACCAAAACAAAAGCATTGCAAATTGGGAATGTCTTTCATCTTATCTTTTGTTTGTCAGTGCTAATTGGCTCCCTTTCTTTTAAGAACAAAAACGTAACATAAGGGGTTCCAGCTGCATACGCTCTACATATTGACTACTAACCACTAGCACTTGGGAGAGGATTTATGGATTTTAGCACCGCTCTAGTCCACAACTTTCATTTGAGTTGGCCAGAGAAACGGATGGAATTGTAATGAAAAAGAGGAACATGTGCTACCAACGTGTGCTTGATGCTGTCCTGTTCACACTCAGGGGTGTTTGCGCCTACTGTAACACTGATGGGGACTGGGAGGGTTTCCGAGTGATGCTCCAGCTCTTTGATGACATGACAATAAAATGCAGATGATAAAGAGGCATTCCAGGAAGAGGATGCCCCTGGAGCTGGTCTCTTCTTATTGCCAGTAGCTTAGGCATTACTGCAAAAAGGAGAAAATTAGAACATTTATGCTTAAGAGTATCTCTGTCAACCTTACTGAACCTACTTTGTGGGTTCCAAAAAGTGGGCTCCAAACCACACTCTCATGATCAGCTTGCAGTGTATGGACCAGCACAAAATCTGTGTCCGGTAGAACAGATGAATATGACTAAAAGATTCCTGGACAACAATGCCTGTCCTAACCTTTTTTTCTGTCTGTTTCCTTGTATATATACAACACCCAACTACTGTGTGTAATCTTGCATTTAGATTACAAGTACTTTGAGGAAAGAAACCATCTCTTTGCTTTGCAGTTGTGCTGTACCTTTTACAGGGTAAAGGGGGCTTTATTTTAAACTGGACCTCTAGCCAGCAAACATGTGAGCTAAAGGGACAGAGCAGGGGGTGACTGCTGCTATCCGGGCTCCAGACCTTTGTTATATTCAAGCAATTATTTCTTCCTAGTTCTTGGGTGGTGAACAGCAAACCCCCCTCCACTATAAATCTACTTCTACTGGCAGTTCAAGCTACGAATGCTTCTTCCATGTTATGTCCTTCCCAAGGTCCAGCTGGGCAGGGGACGCAGGGCAGAAAGCAATGCAGCCAGAGCATCAGTATGCTCCACCAGGCTTCAGCGGACTCCTGGTTCCTTGGAGTGGCTGCCAGTCTCCAGAAGCTAAATTAGTTTCAAGGAGCTCAGGGCTGCAGTCTGCTGACTCAGCCCCCAGTAGATACTCAGCTCCAAGTGATAAAAATGACAGAGATCAGCTGTCTCAGAGCAAGGAATCTGTGACCAAGTGGGATTCATCCTAAAGCTGTGATTTCTGTCAGCAGCTGGTGGGGGTCAGCGTAACCCCAGACTGTGTCGCATCAGCTCCTCTGCGTTCACTTTCTTCACCTTCCTCTCAAGTCAATCTGCTTCTACAGAAATCTGGTGCACAAACAACATCAAACAAATTGTCCAGTTGCAGTACTGAGCCTCCAGAATAATGAATATACCTTCCAGCTTGGCTAAGGGATACATGCAGGTATTTTCTCAAATGAACAGGCAACAGGCACATCAGTGCATCTGTGTACTCTCTAAGTCCTCTCTGGACAATAACCACTTGTCCGTAAATGGACAAGTTAAAGAACACCAACATCCATAGAACCATGGAATGGTTTGGGTTGAAAGTGACCTTAAAGATCATCTAGTTTAAACTCCCCTGCCATGAGCAGGGACACCTCCCACTAGGCCAGGTTGCTCAAAGTCCCAGGAAATCTGTCCTTGAGTCCAGTGAGTTCTTCAGTGATCTGTAAATTATCTTGAACTATTAAAGACCATTCAAGCTAAAATTTGTCAGGCAGCAAATGTTGTCAGACATCCCTAATTCCTAATCCCAGCCTCACTGCTGGTTTAGTGGGCACCATTAGATGCATCTCTTGACTTTTCCAGGCCAGCGAACTAAGCCTGTGAAAGGGAGTTAACATTTACTTGCCTTCCTTACTGATTGTGATAGTATTTATTTAATACTATTTGTAGAGCACTTTCAAAATCATGTAAAGAATTCATGCTATTCCAGTTTCTATTATCTTTTCTATGGGTTTGAGTAATTTTTTTCATAGAGCGTGACATCTCATCAGCTTTTGTAGTACAGTTTTCATGTGATTGAGTCAACTCTGTTTTAAGAAATTGATGCTTTTAGGCAAGAAGCAGGTTCACCCAACTTACAGTAGCAGGCTGCGTGCTTTCCCAGCCCAGAGCAGTGCACAGTCACACAGGGTCATCTCTCCCATCTTCAGTGTCATTCTGGTTTGGAGAATAAATGGGAGCACGTATGCAAGCAGTTACCTTGTTCCAAGGGTCATGAGATAACTGCATAAAACTCAGCGGGTTTATTATTTGGCATATTCACCATAGGAATATCTATTCATGAAAATGTGCACTGAGTTGCCTTAAATTGATTTAGTAAATCAGTTTACTGATAGCAGGGAAATAACTGGGGTTTTAAAGTAAGGAAATTTAGATTACAATTGCATCAGTTTATCTAGACTGGTTCCTAAGCTGATTTTGTTGCTCCAGGTTTGGGGGTTTTGGGGTTTCTTTTTGGCATGATCAAGTTTCCAAATGAGTAAGTAAAATTTCAGTTTTAGAGTTAGAGTGAAATAAATTTTTCACCCCTGTAAGGGGGTTCACTTTATTCCAGGTCTCTCCTATCACATTGCTCAGACACAGCCTGAAATAGTGAAACCCTGGTCCTGTTTAAGTCACATTACTTAGACTGAGCAAAACTTTTATAACTTCAAGGCTTGCATGTGTTTTTAGCCTAATTACTGCAGCAGAGACTTTGTTTATATAACAAGGCATGAATATAAAATGACAGCGCTCAAACTACACTGTTGCATGCATTTCTCTGTAAAGCAAAGTTAACTGACAGTTCAAAGTATCACTACTGGATTATAAACCACATTTTTAAATAAAGCTTTATTTAATTAAAGTGGTAGTTTAGAGAGGCTGCAAGTCCTCAGTATCCCTGAGTTGTAGGAACAGTGTTAATAAAACAGCAAGAAAGTCTCCAGACTTTTTCCACATCATATTCAGCAGCTTTGGCATGGCTTTCTCAGAAATACCAAATACACGAACTTTCAGAGAAAAGAGATGAGAAAGGGTTACACTTTCCTGCAGGGTTTTTATTTTTTGAGTCTGCTTTGGATAAATAGATAATTTCATCCTTTGGCTTGTCTCTGCAGAGTCTTTAAAGAAAAACAATATGACTGTACAACAAGTATGATTTTTACAGAGTGAAAAAAATACATCAGAGATCAGCAGCAAAAACAGAAATAAAATTATCTTATTCCTTCAATCCCAGGACAGTTTTCCTTTTGTTAAATTTAATTTCACTGTGGGAAACTGGGAGGGAGGTGTTTCTGGTTTGAGTTTTTCTGATTGGTTTTGGGTTTACCTTTTGTTCAGTTCATCAAGGTAACTTGAAAGCTGCACCCTTGGACTCTGGAAAAACCAGCTCGTGAGCAATACTGCTTGCTAAAAAATAAAAATACCGCTTGCTAAAAAATACTGCGTGGTTCTGTTTTCACAGCTGCTGGAGCATGACATGGAGGTGGTGCTTTCTCTTCTGCATCCTGTTTTCAGGATGCAGGAGAGCAGGATGTTTACCCCCAGCAGATTCCCATCCCTGATCCAGGCTTAGTGAAGCCCAAGGGATGAGGTTGAGGTGTTTGCAAATAAAACCTCTTCCAACTTGCCTAAAAACTTGTTGAGCATCATTTGTAATGTTTATTTCTTTCCTCCTGGTGGCCCATTCAGTGCCCAGATCCATGCAGAGCCAGCGTCTCCCTCCCAGCTGAAGGACTTGCCAAATGCTAATTGACTGTTAAAAACATTCACATCAGAGTACAAACGCTGTGCAGCTTTGCTGGCAGGGACCAGCAAGTTACTCCTCAGGCTGCTGCAAGCCAAGCTCCATAGGTCTGGGAACATGATGCCCCAACTCGAGTGGTAGAATAAACATGGCTTTGGCTTTTTGAAGTGCTTTCCACTTCCTCCCATGGACTCACTTCAACGTTCTTTAATGAATAACCTTCTTTTCGTAATTACATTGGCTAAATGGCACCTCAGTCCATCAGCCATGAAATAAAAAAGGTTCCTCCAAAAAATTGCTTGACAAAGACTTTTTTTTTAGAAATAGTTCAATAGTTGCTCCTCTGGGATTTTTGCACCCAATCTGAAAGCCTCACAATTAATTGTAAAAAATACTTTTAAATACTTTTTTCACCTTCTTTCTTACCGTATATTTACAAGGTGCATCACGTCTGACTTTGGGCAATCAGTGTTTCAGATTCCAGTTCTCTTGCAGAGAAGCACTTAAGCTCACATGAGCAGCTCTGCTGAAGCTGGTGAGCCTGATCACATGCATAAACTCTGAGTAAGAGTGTCATACAGCAGCACCAAGCACGAAAGCGAGAAGCAGGGATGAGAAAACTTTTTATGCCTGAAGCACATGTTTGGCATTGCAACCAAAGAGATAGTGAGAAAAACACAAAGGAGCAAACACAAGAGGTCCTCAGTTTCTGTTGAAATCCCTTGCTTTCTTACTTAACACCTCTTTTTGGGTCTATACACCGTAGATATATCCCGTGGTACTTGATAAAATCTCCGTCTGTGACAAGACGTGAAGTTTAAATACAAAAGTAAGAAAAACACCAGAATCTTATCCAAACATCTTTACATCCAGAGGAGGAATATTTTCCTTATCAAGGTAACATTTTTTCACACAGCTCTGGAAGGCTGTCTGTTATCCAACACTAACACAGGCAGAAAAGCCACTTGGCTGGAGGTAGCTTAGGGTGAAGTCAGAGACCACAGGCAGTGATTCATCTGCTCTAAATGCTTAAGAGTCAAAAAAGATGATGTGCTGAGCGCTGTGGCACGCAGACAGCCTCCACTGCATGTATTTCTAGTAGACTAGGCTCAGTCCATGACTGGGCTCTCCATGTTGCCTGGGTTGCATTAGGCTTTAGTCAGGTTAGCAGAGATGCCAAGACAATTTATATGGGGATGTGTCAGAGAAACCGCTTTCCAGATAGTTTGTTTCATCATGTGAATTGATCCAATCTGTGCATTTGTTTGGATAATAAATACTTTTAAAAAAAAGAAAATGAGTATGTACGGCCAAAATATGTTGATGCTAGAAAAGTACCAACAAAGATAAACATGTTTCAAAAAAGGGATGGGTGTGATTTCAATGTACATGAGGACAACGTGCAAAGAAGCTGAGCTTGGAGTCCTGCCTCTGACACTTGCTGTTACTCAGGTAAAGCCTATTTGGGCTGCAGATTTTAGGTTCATAAAATGAGACTGATGATTATTCTTGCAATTATTTTTCTGGGGTGCTTGCTAGGGAGTTGTTACAAACAGATGGGGTAGTGCATGCACTAATTTTGTATTCCATCTCTTAAAACAGCTTTGATCTTGTTACCATTGGTGGAATCTCCATTATCCTGCACTTTGAGCGGGCTCCCTTCATCACCCAGGAGCACACGCTGTGGTTGCCATGGGATCGTTTCTTTGTGATGGAAACCATAGTCATGAGGCACGAAGAGAATGAGATTCCAAGCTGTGACCTCAGTAACTTCGCCCGGCCCAACCCTGTGGTCTCCCCATCTCCTCTGACAGCTTTTGCAACTTCCTGCTCAGAGAAAGGTCCTATTGTTCCTGAAATCCAGGTATGAATCATCATAGCTGAGGGACAATAACTCATAGAATCATAGAATGGTTTGGGTTGGAAGGGACCTTTCCAACCCGCCTTCTGTTAGACCAGGTTGATCAGAGCCCTATCCAGCCTGGCACTGAATTGGGACTGGGGCATCCACAATTTCTCTGGGCAACCTTTGCCACTGCCTGATCACCCCCATCTCCTTTCTGTGCTTCTTTTGACAGCTTTGAGCAACACAATTGCAACTTTTCCCCTGCTTTCCTAATAAGAAGCCTTCCCTGTTTGTTACACCGTTTTTCAGACATTGGCCAGGAGCCCTCACTCCCAGGTGCTCACTTTACCACATTTCTTTTCCCATATCCCTGAGGGGTGGAGGCAAAGCACTTGTGACTGACAGCACATGAGATGGGACCCTTATGTGACTCACAAGCCCTTGGTCATCCCTTTGGCATTCAACATGCCCAGCACCAGGCTGATGCACTTCCTCTGCTCTACCTCCTGTCTTCTGTTCAGGAGAAAATTCCACCCACTGGGCACTACAAACCTCGGTGGTGGAGTGTTGAAGTGAACTTTCTCGTGGTTGGAAGTCACACCCCCACTCTGCTCAGCTGCTGAGACGTGCAGTCAGCCAGCAGATGGCTGAGAAGGGGCCAGCCTGCAGAGCACCTCGGTTTTACTGCATTTCATGACATTTGGAATAGATGACCAAAGCAAAAGGGTTGCCTTTAATTTCTTATCCCCATTTTCCTTTTTTTTGAGGAAGTGTGAGTTGGATAAAGAAGCTTAACAATCTGCTGTGGCTTCAAAGTATTTTGTCAAATAGAAAGTTGTGTTTTAAACTGAATAATCCAAAGAACCAAGTTATCAATTCTCCTTAAAAATACTCATTCTGTGGAAACATATAGATGTAGCAGAATTCAACCTTTGCTATCTTGGACATGGTGTTCCCTGGATTTTAGATGCCAGCATTCAGCATGTCCTGAGTATTGCCTTTAGTGACAGTAATTCTGCCAAGGTGGAAATAATAACAAGCGTAGAGACAAATTGTGTGCTTCCGACGTGACTCCACTGGGGTTACGGTACCATTAATGAGAAAGAAGTAACTTTATACCTTCTAATTTTAATAAACCAGGTGCTAAACCCAGCAACAAATAAAGCTAGTGGTCTCTTTACCTTTCCCTCTGGACCAAGTCTTATGATCCTTTCTCACACTAATTTCCAATTACAGTCACCATGTTTGTCCCAGCATAATTACTAATTAAGTCCCATATCTTGTAAAGTCCATGTTATAAATGTCCATGTTATAAAGTCCATGTCATAAATTCTTTTATGAAACCAGAATCTTGGTTTCCACATCTTTTTATTAAACCAACAAACACCATGAAAGGTGGTGGGCAGTGCTGCCTGTGAAAGAAGCAAATATCTGATACAGTGCAACTATGATCATAATCTCAGTCATTATTTGGTACCACAAACACCTTTCACTAGACCAGGCTGCTCAGAACCCTATCCAACCTGACTTTGAGTGTTTCCAGGGATGGAGCATCTACCATCTCTCTGGGCAACCTGTGCCAGTGTTTTACTACCCTAGTCACAGACACTTAGTGCCATTTGAAATGTCCTGATGACATCCTGCTTGGCCTCCAACTGCCAATCCAGAACGATCCCCCTATCAGTGTCCTGCGTTTTCTGAATCCTTGTAAACTGCAGATCACTTGGACATCCCAAATCACACTAGACAGCTGTAGTTCTGGAATCTAATACCTAAGAAGGATTCATTTTGAGATTATGACACCTAAATAAGAGGTTCACGTGCAGTTGTCTGGATATGTGCCAAGTGTCTGAGCTCCCATTAAAGCTGACAGAAATCTAATCAGTACCATCAGTGGAGCCTACACATCACTTAAGCTGACCACCTTGAAGCTTTCTGGTTCTCACTGATGGTATCAGTTAGATTCCACTGAGTAAAATTGATGTTTACATGCCTACCTCACATGAGCATATTTTTAAGTTGACATCTGGATTTTGATGCCTTAAACTGGAATTGAATCCCACACTTAAGTTTACAAGGCAACACCAACCTTCTAAAGAGTCTGTCTGTATCTGCTGTTAGCTGTAGGAAGACCTAAAAGAGCAGTTCAGAGGAGACACCTAACTTAGGTTCCTAAGTTAAGATAGGATGAATCCAATACACAATGAACACAGTGCTTTTCCTGTGTGCCATATGTTTGAGCTAAAACCTGTAAATCAATATTCCCCCTCAAATATTGATAGCTGAAGGTTAGCGGAGTTTGTGGTGCAGGAGTTTACAAGAGAATCTGATTTGTGGCAGAGTCCTGACTGTACTTCAGTTCAGAAATGGACTACTTTTCATTTCTATACTGGGTGTACATACGAAAAAAATAACCTAGCTGTCAGTTCCTGCAGCTGCATTTTATAATACACAGTTCCCAGTAGGGAAATGTTAAATATAAAAGGTGTGAGCACATAGCTGGGAGGAGGTGACAAGCAGATAGCAGGGCTGGGAAAGAGATTTTGACAAGTGGGTAGATAAGAACCTCATGAGCTCCAACAAATAAATGCAGAAATAAATGCAGTGCTCTCTACCTGAATGCATTCAAAATGCCCAGTAGTACATTTTTAATATTTTATTCAGGTGCCTATAGACAGATTTGGGGCCATTCAGGATGCCCTGAATTGTCCCTTCAGGCCTCCAGCTGTAGCTTCAGAAAGGTGGAGATGTCAGAAAGGTCCATGTCAGAGTTGTCATGCCCTTGCAGAAGTTTTGAATGCCACAGAACATCTCAAAAGCACTAGATGACTATGTTAAGGCCCCTGAATCAGACTCTAAATGGTTTTCCTTCTTAAAATTCCCTCTGAGCATCTTACAAAAAAAAAGACATTGACTGTTCCTTGCCTGTCTGCTGGCAGAGTGAAGAGTAGCTGTAAGAGACATGTGTAACCCAGCACAGAGAAACAAGATTTCCTACCTTGTCTCATTCAAAGAATAGAAGAATTGCTACTAGGACAAGAGCAGATCAACACCACAGAGCCAAGGGAGCATGGCAGTGAAAATTGCTACACTGTGTAAATCCCCAGTAAGCCTGAAGAAGCAGCTCTTCTGCCTGCCCAGCCTCGTGGCTGGACCTCTTTAAAAGAGCAGATGATATTGGTTAGTCTGGGATAAACGATAAGAGTCTTTCACAAGGCCTGCAGTCACAGTATATGAATGTGTCTGGGCCAAACAGTAATTATCAAGTAAAAAGAAGGGCACAATTCAGCTGTTGTTACTTTTAGCACATTTAGGTTATTTTAAAGCTTGTTTTCCCCCTTTCGTCCCACTGATATCCTACTGAATTATACACCTCCCTACCAATGCCGTGTTTTGTTGCTAGTTTGTCTTCACTTACAAACTACAAATATATTGTGAATCATCTGAATTAGTATTTGAATCCCCTCTTCAAGCAGACACCTTTAAACACAGCCCCTTGTGCTGTTCAGTGCCTTGGCAGCGTTCGGCTGACCTTTTCTTTAGAATGGTAGACAGCAGAGATAGATCATGACAGAGAGAAATAATTACTTTTGACAGGGATCTGAAACGGACTTTCTGAATAGTATCTCTGTGACAATTATTTTTGCCTGTTTTTATCCTAATGGGGTTACATATGAAGACAGATTTGATACAAGGGACCACCTTTACTGCAGTTTGGCTCAGCTCCTTTCTGGTTGAGCCTGATCCCCATCCAGCTTGTTGCTGATCTCATAAAATACATTTTTTAAAATCCTGGGTTTTCCCACTTCCATCATATTTCAGCCTCCTAAGCACTGAGATATGTAAATTAAAAAGACTGCATTAGGGAAGGTAAATATTTATAAGCACAGTGGAATGGGACTTTAACTGCTGGATGTGTCCTTTTTCAAGTGCTGCAACACTCAGAGCCTTTTAGTTATCACTTGAAAAAGTGTTGGGCCTTGGATGACATCTCACAAGAGGTGTTTTTGGGGGGCAGATTACAAGATTTGTCATTTTTGATAACACTAACCAGAAAACCTGTAAGAGTTGTGCAGTTCACTATGTCAGGGAAGTTTGCTGCTCCCACACAGAAGGAGCTGGGTATAGGAGTGACATAACTTGGAAGGCACAAGGATCATAGATTCTAAGGGACCCACAAGGGTCATTGAGTCGAACTCCTGGCCCTGTACAGGACACCCCAAGAATCACACCATGATAGATGTGATCCCTTCCTGATGGGTGGATCTCTTGACCCACCTGCCTTCAAGCTTCCCCACCCTTAATATTCAGAAAGATGATCATTGCTAGGGAAGTATTTTCCATGCTCATTTAGGGTCCAGCACACTGAAGAACTTCAGAAGTGGCACAGGAGAGAACTGTGCCAGCTGTGACCTTTTAACACATCCCATTAGCAGACCAAGCTTTCCAGCTCACTGATAAGCTTCTACCTTCATTTTTCAATCTTCACCAGAGGTTGCTGACTTGTGCTAAAAATGTCCAAGTTGGGTGCTTACCTAAGAGTGAAGTTTTCTTGAAAGTGTCAATTTTTTTCTCCTAAGATTTTTTTATCAGCATTTTGCATGGAAAGATCAGCATGGTGTCAGGGATATACTTTGTATCACTTTCCAGAAACTTTCCAAGCGTTTCGAGAAAAAAAAAAAAAAAAAGGAACAAAAAAGAATTTTTGATCTAGTGATATTTTAGCAGGTAAATTAGCTGAAAATCCCATCTTTATTGAGACTTCTCTGTTCTCAAAGCAAAACAATGGCAGAAAAAGCTTTCCCTGATGTTTCTTCAGTCTTTTCTTATATTTTGTACTGTAGTGGGTACCTGTGAGATAACTGTCAGAAATACCCACACTCCTGTCTGGAGAAGAAAATGAAGCAACTCACTTAGAATATAGACGAGTTTGGAAAAGAAAGAGAAGGAAGAATGCAAGGGAAGGGAAAGGAGTTTTAGGTGGTAGGTCAGGCCAAGAGCCTTATCACTTAAGTAAGAAGGAAAGGAATTTTAAGCAAGTACAAGAATAAATAGGAACAAACATGAGGTCAGAAAATAAGGGTGAGAACACAGATAGAAAAAAGGCTAGAGGTAGATGGTAGATCAGGTAGAGAGGGTCAGAGGTGAGGTAGGAGAGGAGCAGTTTTAAAGAAGGAGAGATGAGTAAGTTAGAGGAGGGAGGGTGGAAGCAGGATTCACTAATCTCTTCTTGGAGAGAATAGCATATTATGATCAGGACCAGGAAACATCCTTAAGGCCAAGTAGGGGATGATCTTTTGCTGGGAAAAGGAAGCCAGGAGACAAAAAATAGAGCCTTCTAAAACCTATGATGATAAAAGACAGAAAATGGAAGCTAAACTGATGGGCTGTAATTACCTGAGATGCCAGGCTCTTTTCTCCGTGCGTCCTGGAACTCATTTAAGGAGTGAGACCCTTTGGAAACACTGACTTAAAGTGATACTTTGTTCTCCTGTTCTCGCTTGTAACAGAGATGGAGAAAGGGGGAGGCATCCCTTGGCTTCCAGAAATAACCCTGTAAGTTACGTATATGATTTCATACTTGATGCCTACTAGGTGCCTTTTTAGACATGCCTGCCAGAGCTTTTATACAGGTGTGTTTGATAAATTACAGCTTCACTGCCTTTTCCTGTCTGCTCGCTGCTGATTTAACACCTCGTGGATTGCTTTTGCACAGGCTCTACAAGAGGAGATTAACGTTTCCGGCAGTAAAATAAAAGTGAGTTACCTGAGCAGTCGCACAGCTGGCTACAAATCAGTGCTGCGGATCAGCATGACCCACCCCACCATCCCCTTCAACCTCATGAAAGTCCACCTCATGGTGGCCGTCGAGGGACGCCTCTTCAGAAAGTGGTTTGCAGCAGCTCCAGACCTGTCCTACTATTTTATCTGGGACAAGACAGATGTCTACAGCCAGAAGGTGTATGGGCTCTCAGAAGCCTTCGGTAAGTGACCCCAGGGTTTGTGTGTCCTTTTGGAAGCAGCTAAGTGACAATGACAGACCTTGACCTACATGAATATGGTCTGACTGCAGACATGTGAAATGGTCCCTGCAGATTTGCTGCAGCACACATTCCCCAGCAGATGAGTCACAGAATGGTTTGGGTTGAAAGGGAACCTTAAAGATCATTTAGTTCCAATGCCCCTGTCACAGGCAGGGATGCCATCCATTAGATCAGATTGCCCAGAGCCCCACCCAGCCTGGCCTCGGACACTTTCAAGGACAGAGTACAAATACTTACCTGTTCTCTGGCTCATGGCCCAGCACGTACATCCTGAGCTGCTCCCATCATATTCATACAGAAGGGATTAACTGGGACTAGAAGTGTTTGGCTGCCTCTCACCTATAGCCAAAAACTGTCAACACCGCTTTGAAAGGAATCCCTAGGACCAAGCCCTGATTACCACTGCTCCTCATGCCTGACCTTCAGGATTGGTCTAATCTTAGTTTCCCCCTCGTTACTCGTTCAAGAGTGCCATCCCATACTGGATGTTAGTGAGCAGAGGTAATGCAGTTCTGCAGTGATTGCTTCCCATCTGTCAACACCCAGTGGACACTCAGTTAACAGTCTTCTGATGAGTCTAGGCTAGACCTTCCAGGCTGCCAGGAAATTATATCAGCAAAATGGGAGAGATCCCAAATTAGCAAATAAAGCTCCTGTTGACAGAAGGATGAATGGTTCACTAATGCCTCATAGCTCAGTTGAAGATAAGTGTCTTTAGAGGAGTTGCAGGATGCCTGGTTTTCCAGGAGGAAGAGTAGGTGCCTTCCTCCTCTCACTCAGGCTCAGCTGCCTTGAGCAGCTGCCTTGAGCACTGCTGAGCCTTACCAACCTCGGAATCCACACTGAGAAATGCATCCTGGTAGCATATCCTGAAGAATTCTGCTTGCATGCTCTTGAAGACGCTAGATCAGCAGTGGGTCCTGGAGTGCTCCATGAAACAACTCTGCAGCTCCAGAGTACCCAAGCAGGTCTGAGGATATCAGCGTTCATGCCTTCAAAGATTCCCACCGCCAGAACAGTGGAAAATATTGACCTTTCATATCCTAACTTACATCTTCCTCTGATACGATCTGATTCTGCAAAAGGACATGTTTGATGAGGAATCCTGAGTTCTCTTGGTGCTCAGCACTTTTCAAAGAGGCTGGGAAACTTGTAAGATAAGACTTTTTTTTCTAGCTAATAAAAAAAAAAACCCTATGTAATTGCTTTTCATTTGTGTGGAACTTGCAGTTCTGCTCTGCTTCAGCTATAAAGATTAGAAGAAGAAAAGCAGACCAATGAAAATGGTCCTGCTTCTTCTGAGAAAATCATAAAGAAGTGATTATTCTGTCAAAAACATGATTTTCCTTCTGCTGACATAATTTTAAGCAACTCCAGTGTGTTCAGTGGAGTTACTCCTGAAAGGCTCTGATTAGACATCACGGCAAGCAAACTTTTGACATTAACAATGACCACAAGTCAACCTGGTTGAGACTGCTGCCTCTGAGGGACTCACTGCCCCATGCATGAATTGTGCATGTCTTTACTTTCCAAGAAAGGTCATGATCAAGATCAAGTTCCTGGCATGTACTCTTTGATCAAAAAAAGTAGATAGAAGTAAAATTCCCCCATGTGAGAGTCCAGCAGTGGTTTACAGTCTCAAATCATACAATATCCTAAGTTGGAACGGACTCCCGGAGATCAAGTCCCAATCCCAATATCCATTGTTTTAAAATGTGTCATTAAAACAGTCTTCTAAATTTTTAGCACATTTGCCCAACACCTACAATGGCATTGACCTTTTTAGATGCACAATAGACTTCTAGGAGAAAAAATATTAGGACTGTGCATTATGATGATGACGTTTGCAATTAAATTAGCAGTTTCCTGTAGAAATGGTGTTACCCCTGTTCAGTTGTGACTCTGTGTGTGTTGGCACTGTGTTTCTGGGTTATTAATCTAGAAAGTCTTTTGTTTCTCTCTTGTTCACAGTTTCAGTAGGTTATGAGTATGAATCCTGTCCAGACTTAATCCTGTGGGAGAAGAGGACAGCTGTGCTTCAGGGTTATGAAATCGATGCTTCCAAACTTGGAGGATGGTCCCTGGACAAACACCATGCCCTCAACATACAAAGTGGTAGGTTGCCTGTGACACATAACAGGAATAATACAGCACTGGAAGTTGCTCCTTATTAAGAATTCAAGAAAAGGAAGGAAAAGAAACCTGACCGACACATGTGCTCTCTCATGTATTTTACTAACAAATTATTTCTAGTAACTTACATTTAAAAGCAATTTGTGTGCAAAATGTAAAAGAAGCTGGCCATCATGAAGTAGTTGAATGTCAGCCTATCTAACTTTGTAGTGTCATAAAAGAAGGGTATAAACAAGGAAAATATTCCTAAAATAACAAAGGGCAGCCTATTCAGATTGGAGCTGTCACTAAGCATAAATCCACCCAAAGGCATCCTCCAGTGTGCCAAGTGTACTTGCAAAACAAGAGGCTTCATGGGTCCTAAGGGAGAATGGAAAGTTCCAGAGTCCTTGAAGACTGCTGAGGACTGCAGCAAGGAGGCTTAAAAGCTGATCAGAACATGTTCAAAGATGGAAGCCTTGTGTCGCTCTGGATAATAATGGTATGGGAGCAAACATCTAATTCAGCCCACATCACTGCCAAGAGCACTGCACTCGGAGGGAAAATAGGCAGTGCTCCTCTAAAACTTTGCAGACGAACCATTTCTCTAGAGAATGTCCCATGGTCTTCCTGCCCCTTACTTTTCCATGAGCTATGTAATTTCTTTTTTTTTTTACCTGGTAGACTGCAAATTACAGGGCAAGGAGGAACAGACAGGGCAGGTAAAAATTCATGAGATGCTGAAAAGTGTATTTCATTCAAAGGTAAAGACAGTTTTGTTCTCCCTACGTATTTTCCTTCTGCAGGAAATGGAATGGGTCTAAAAAAAATACTTGATTCAGAAAAGAGGCTCCTCATTTGAAACTATCGCAAAACAATACTGTGAAAGATAATAAACCTCCTTGCTACTTAACAAATACCCCAGCTGGCATTCAGCATTGCCAGTTTGTGCTGCCTTTGGTCTCAGTTTCCCTG
>WEIT01011720.1:76195-166227 GCA_013389985.1 Dryoscopus gambensis
CTGTGTCACAAGCATACAAGAAAGCAGTAGCACCTCCATTTCACTTTGGCTTGCAGAGCCATGAAACTGTTCTCATTCCCAGTGACTACACCATCATGCCCACTAATACCCATCAAAGTGTCAGTTCTTGGATGGGGACCAGCCCATCCCATCACTGCAACTTCAGGGTTATTGCTTCAGGGGGTTTAAAATAGCGATGCAATGCTCAGGTTTTCTTCTAAAAAACTGTAAGAGCTCAAGGAACACTCTGGGAAATCAGCTCTTCCTCCACAGTCATTTTCTAGTGCCAGTGTCAATATGGGGGATAAATATTCTAAGACTACAAATAATATAGCCGATTAAGTCTTTTGAATAGTAAAAAGTCCTGTCTTTTGTTTTGGACCGTTATCTAACTGAGAAATGAGAGAGGATGAAAGGGGGAAAAAAGTCTTCTCAGCTTCACCCCAGGCAGATTTATTTCAATTGCTGTTCAGCCCAGTCCAATTTACCACTTGGATTTGCCTATTGATTGTGGCTTTAAATAAAAAGTGAAGCCCCAATGTTCCTGGCTCCACTGCTCATGCACTATCACAGATACAGGGAAGCAGTTTGGGACATTTTACATGACCAATGTAGGTTTATTTAAGCATCTTTCATTCTGAAGGATCTCAAAGTGACAAAAAAAGCTCCAGTGTATAACACTGTACAGTTCATGCCGGGGCAGAGCATGATACCATCTCCCTGCAATGTTGAAAACAGTTGGCAGAGGCCAGGGGGGTAAATTCCAGCTTGACCATTTTTAACAGATTGTTTCAGCATCTATTCTGTACAAGAGCTGGGAATAGAAAATTGCTTTAAGAGCTCTCTTTTTTACAGAAGATTGTAATCAATAATAAAATCCACCAGAGTGAGGCTGTGAAATCCAAAAATAAATCACAACAATAGTGCTGGGAGAGGGGAGCAGGAATTTCTCTCTGTCCCCATTTTTCTCCATCTCTGGCCTTTGCCCATCTGCAAATAGCCTGTTCTAAAATTCAGGGAAAGTTGTCTGTGCTTGCCAGTCAAAGATGGTAAAGGATTGCAAAGTGCCATTAAAACTGTCCTCCTCTGGTCCACCTCCCATGCAAAATAGAGATTATGAACAGCTCAAAAGCTGACTGACATTCAGCATGGCTTTGTTAGGACAGTCAGCAGAAAATGCAAGGCTCTGATCAAAATGGATGATGGATTCCCACAGGGAGCTTCTTCCACTAGGGTTGAAGCCACTTGCTTAGTGTGAGTGACATGCAGGTAAATGAAATAATACCCTCCCAGCCTGCTGTCATTGGGAAAGAATACAGATGGAGACTGAACTGTCAGGCTGGAGCTGTCTTGAAGGTCAGAGCATTTTATTTAGCAAGAATCAGTGTCATTTTTGGAGATGAAATCTGTTCAGACTTTAATAGGATAAATCACAAGGGATATTCCAGAATAAATCAGAAAGGTGCTTTTCCCCCACCCCCATATAATCAAATAATTTGAATGAAGAACCAATTTACTGCTTTTTAGAGAAGAGAATAACTCAGTAATTTTTATGTGTCTGAAGAGGAGGTAATTTTCCTAACATAAAGGTTGAGAGGAATTTTCTTGTTATGAGGAATAGAGTCAACTGTGATCGACACTCAATTTTCTAGCCAGCTTCTCCTGGAACAATTCCATTAAGTGCAAAATTGTGAACTGTGGCCTAGATTTTTATTATGAATTCGCTGGACTTGATGAGTTTGGACAGCTTGAAGGTGTTCTGGAGAAAAGTAGATACTTTCATACTTCTTCTAATTACTACTTAGCCTTTCTTAGAATGAAAAAACTGTGGTCAGGACAGGTGTTAAAAGTCTAATCTGTTGGTTTCAGGCTTAGAAGAGATGCAGCTCAGTGCACACTAGTAGTAAACAATTTTAATAAATGATGTTAATAACTTTAGTATCTATATTATGATACAAGTAAAGTTCTTGCAAGACAATTGTTTAAATTTTGTCCAAACCCATCTGGTTGGCTTTTTTCTGGCCAGTCCTATTGGATGCTTTCCATAAAGTGGATTCTAGTTTATTAATTTTTTCAGTCTTGGGCTCATTTAATGTTGCAGTCATGGAGCTAAAAATATTATCATTCTGTCTGCTCATCCCATTTTCTCAGCCACTCTTTCTTGTGTCCAAGGAAACAGTGAGCAAAGGGTGTTTAAAGGGGGACTGATATTCAGGTTCCTCAGCCTAGTACCAGTTCATGCTTTACTTGGGGCAAATGTGCCACTCAAGGAATTATTTTGTTTCTCCCATCATTGAGGTCCATCTGAATTCAGTGGCAAGATTCCCTTAATCTCCCTGAGGGCAGGACAGGACTTTGGAGTCTTTGCTGGAGTCAGCAAGAGCGCCAGATGAGCCTTGATGCAGTGATCTTTCAGGGTGCTTTATATAGGGAGTCTCCTTTTGGAGTTTATATTAGTCCTTTGTTGGGAGGAAATTATTATAAACAAATTATTATTTGTTTTATTTCCCTACTGTCCTGTGTTTTCCCTTCACTTCCTGGCACTGCACGAACACCAGTTTCAGGACTATGTCTGTAACAAGTAAATTAGGCAAACACAGGCACTGCGACTCAACCTGTAGTAGTTCCTGGCATGGTTTTGGCTCAGACCAGAGCGCCCTTTCCTTTGGTTGCTTTCCTCCATGCCAGAGAGCCCCTCAGGCACAGCAATTGCTAATGGATACAGCTTGGGATCCTGTGCTGTAACACACCGTGTACTAACCTTGTCCAATACAGCACTCCTTCACTTTCCCAGTCTTTCTTCCCTGTGCGTTTTTATTCTCTAAAGTGCTTGCGTTGCCTGTTGACTTAAGGAAACACATCATCCAAAAAATTAATAATGTCATACCCTTGTTTTTCAGCCACAGCCCAGCTCATAAGTATTACTTGACCACAGATCCAATCACCGGCTCCATCTACCTCTCTGACACCAACAGCCGACGTATCTACAAAATCAAGTCAACCACATCAGTGAAAGACATTGTGAAGAACTCAGAGGTCTTGGCTGGCACTGGGGATCAGTGCCTCCCATTTGATGATACCCGCTGCGGAGATGGAGGCAAAGGCACTGATGCCACCCTTACAAATCCCAGGGGTGAGACTGCTTCTTCTCCACTGGCTTTTATAAAGGGGGCTTTTTGAAAGCAGCTTGTTTAGTCACGCTGGAGATTGCTCTCCTCTCCAGTTCTGAAACACATCCTAAGGGCTTGCTTCTGGAAATAAGTGAGTATGTCTCGCCCTCAGCTAGTCATGTCATGGTTCTTCAAATTGACATGGCTGGGAGGAATGCTGAACCAGAGGGGTTTAGTGGTGGGCAAATGTCTAGAGGACAGTGGAATAAATCCACCCATTACTTTTATACCCGTTTATCCACTACTCCTTCTTACCAACAGTGCTTGGTCCCTCCCAACCTGGGCAGGATTCACTAATGTTCAGTTCACTGAGGCTTTCTCGGCACGAGAAAAAAGCGCTATAAGCATTGCAGTATGTATATATAAAAGGGCAGCAAAACTAGCATACAGCTCAAAGATACACAAATGGTGGTTTAGAAATTGACATTATATATCACGGCATCCAGCTTAAATCCTATAGGGGTGTGGATACTAACTTTGATATGGGAATGGTCTAACTCAGCTTAACTTCACCTGGTTCCAGCATACTGAAATGTGATAAATGCACAGTCACATCAGAATAAAAGCATCACACAGCCTTTATGGCTGTGAACTAAATTGTTCAAAACAGGTTTAGCCAAACATATGCAGTCCTGTGTGTAGCCAAGACTTCAGTCTGGCAGTCTCAAGGTAACAAGCTCTGCAGATGGAGGATGTCGCTCCTCCCAGCTGTCCACAGCTCCTCAGAAAAAAAAAGCACACAGGAGGATAGAGATGAGGTGGAAGGCACTGTTTGTACACAAATTTTCGACCGTGTTTGTGAAGAGGGCTGAGAAGGACACCCACGCAGGAATGTTTTTTGAGATGTAGCATTTTTACTTGTTATATGGTATCACCGTGTGGGTGTTGATGGAGAAGCTGCTGCTTTGTTCCAGAGGCGTTCCTTAGGAAGGAACCTCCGGCAGTGCTATTTTGCACACTCGCAAGCAGCTCTCTCACCCGTGTGATGGAAACGCGCAGCACACGCTCACACTGAGCTGGCCAGCTCAGGCGTAACTAAAGGCAAAGAGCTAAGAGGCGGCCCCTGTATGGAGTTCCGAGGGATTTATGACCAAACCATGACAAAGCAGTCGATGACAAAAAAAGGGGTCGGCTTCTGCCCGGGACACACTTATAAAGGGGTACAGAAGGGAGGCAGGGTAATACCACAACAACCTATGGGGAGAAGGAAGGGGCGGAGTGGGAGCTGGATTACAACCCTTTAAGGGATACAAGGGGCATCTGGCAGCTGGCCAACCAGACAGACCGAATCTACATAGGCCCAGCAGGCCTGATGGGAGCGGGTTTTCTCACCCTGACTTAAGGGGTGATCTTAGACTTTGGAGTTTGCCCACCAGCGGGCCCTCTGTAGCTGGGCTCTTTGGCCCCCCGGCTACCACAGCTGCTGGTTCAGCCACTGCAACAATATGTCTTCTTTTGCCCAGCTGTTCAGAGTGTGAGGAGTTATTTATACGTTCTTGGCTTTGACATCAGTGTGCTGCAGGTTTTCTTTTTCATTGCATCAGGAAGTGGTAGCTCCCTCCTTCCTCACCTCAACAATGGCCAAGTCTATCCCAGCCTCTTTGTAAAGCAACCCCTCAGCAAAACCTGGGGATCCTTTAACAAGTGCCCCTGCCTATGGCAGGGGGTTTGGACTAGATGACTTTCAAAGGCCTCTTCTACCCCAAACCATTCTATGATTTTGTGGAAAGTTATTTCTCTAAAAGCAAATAAGATTCCCAAAGAAGTTGTGGCTATCCCATCCCTGGAAGTGTTCATGGACAGGTTGGATGAGGCTTTGATCAACCTGGTCTAGTGGAAGGTGTCCCAGCCCATGGCAAGGGTTTGGAACTAAATGCTCTTTAAGGTCTCCTCCAAACCAAACCTTTCAATGATTCTATGATTCTCAGGAAGTTATTTTTCATGACATAGAGATGACATTGTTGTTTCTGAATCCAAGAAACCCAGACTGATTTAGTGACCTTTTGTGTCAGGTCTAGCTGTGATTTTTTTTTTTGTTATATGTCAGCTAGTTGTTTCCTAGCAAGGATGCAGAAAAAAATATACTATGGAAGGCCTATTTTTTTTTTGCCAAAAAGCATCAAAACCCAGACTTCTACCCTTGTAATATTTAAAGAGCCCAGCATGATTTCCAAACACTCCAGAATCCCATGAGTTGACCATTATTTTGGGCTAAAGTATTGCCAGGAGCACAGGTATGGAAAAGGAACAGCTACCAGTGGTCAGTTTGCAGTGTAGAATTTGTCTCACTGAAATGAGAAGGCCGACTGAAAAGAAAATTAAGTGACTTGGGCAGAGAGATTCAGGCAGTCCAGCAGATGAATCATGACATCAGGGAATCTAGAAACCTGTAATCCAGTTTTCTGCACCTCTTTGAAGTTCAATCAGCGCAAAAAAGAAATACCCCACCACTTTTGTTGGTCCTCTGTTTTCCCTTGTACAAGATAAGAGGGTTATTATTCATTTCCATCCATGGGTGAATGTTACAAGGTTTAGATGACTTATGTTTCTGCTTTGCTATAGCAAACAGCTCTGGAGTTCAAAGTTTTCAGCACTGAAATCCTTCTTGTTGGCAGCTGAAGCTCTCAGGAGGCCATTCTTCCACCTCAATCATATGACAGCAAAACTCATGCATTCATTCCTCAGAGCTCAAAAATTTCACAAAACAGGAGTAAATTGAGGGTGAAAGAGGAAATGACATGAAGCAAAATGACAACAAGAAAATAATAATCCAGAAAGCCCACGCTGCCAATAGAAAGCTCCTAAACAGTGTTCCCTGATCTGATTCTAACCTGACTTTGCAAATCCTGCTGAGGCAATGGCTGTGGCAGGTGTGGCTCACTCCCCATTCCCCTCGATAAATGATGAACAGTGAAAACTCATGCTGACAATGTAATGTCACCAGTGTTTATACCTTCACAGTGGTTCATCCTAGCAGAAAAATCCAGCAAATGCTCTTCCTCAAGTACTTCACAATAGTTCAAAATAAAATTGATTTATTGTATAAGTAACTGGTAGATCTCAAGTGACCCTCTGCTTCCACATCTTGGCAGGCAAATAAACACTCATAAGTGAATGGTCAGAGGAAATTATAAAATGATTCTGTAGCTGTAGAGATATCAGCTGGCCAGGGAAGGACTTGGAAAGTCAGTTTTTCAAGAATCATTGCTCTTCGCAGGACTCTACTTTTAAAGGCTAAAGCTATTTTTTTCCTCTGAACCTAATTGCTTCATGCCAAGTAAGATTTCTTTATTTTAGGCACATCTTTGCACTTTTTCAAAAATCATAAGGAATAAAAGTCTTGCCTTTCACGATGTTTTAATTAGCTGATATTTGCAGCTTGCTGGAAAATACTGAGGGATACCTTCTTGCCAGATGAAAACCAGCAGTTCATTAAGACTGGAGAAATAGTCAGGCGCTGTCAACATATGCCTTTGCATATACCTTTAGCCTCTTGCACTAGTCAAGCATCTGGTCTAAGCAGATTTGTTTTGGGTCTCTTCTCAGTGGAAAGAAACTAGTACCCTGAAGGTGGTTCATTCCGTGACAATGCACATGTTCAAGGTGGGATGAACCACGTTTTGGGGGTGTTGGTCTTCTCCTCCTGGATCTGACAGCCTGAAGAATGAGGTCCCCACTGCAGCAAACACTGTTCAGAATGTTTCTCCACATTCTGAGCACCAGAGTTTTCCCCACTGTTTTGGTCACTTCCTCCAGTTCTCACCTCAGCTCCTATGAATTCAGAGGGGATAATTTCATAGAATTGTAGAATGCTTTGGGTTGGAAGGGACCTTCAAAGACCATTCAGTTCCAACCCCCCTGCCATGGGCAGGGACACTTTCCACTAGAGTCCCATCCAACCTGGCCTTGAACACTTCCAGGGATGGGACATGTGCAGCCTCTCTGGGCAACCTGTGACAGTGCCTCACCACCCTCACAGGAAAGAATTTTTTTCTAATATGCAGTCTAAATTTTAGTTTTAGTTCAGAATTATTATCCCTTGTCCTGTCAATACATTTCTCTGAAGTACTTTGCGGACAGAGGTTCTTGTCTCACTCCACTGAAAGAAGAAGAACTCCTTTTAAGTGATCAGCTTAGAAAGACCTTAGTGGGGGTAAAACCCTCCAGGAATTTCACACTTTACCTATCTCTGGCTTGTCTAATAAAGGTAGGCTACACAAACACAGGACAAATAGATCCACATATGAAATAGGGGTGGCAGTGGTTTGGTCAGGGTATTTATCATAGGTATTAGGAACCAGTCTGATCCGTCCAATTCATTTGCCACAGAGCACAGTAAAGCTTTCAGATGCTAATGAATTTCAATATATCCTTGCAAATTAAAGTGTTGCCACTTCCTAATTATCATCTGCTAATAATGATCCTCTTCTACAAGCAATCTAAAGAAAAATTAAAACTCCAGCTTGTCAGAGCATTTATTTTCATCTGAGTACTCACCGTTGGTTCTTCTCGGGAAAACGTTGTGGCAGAGAAATTACCAAGGAGCCTGCAATTAAGAGAGATTGCAGTGACAAGTCTGACACAATAGGAAGAAGGTTTCAGAAGGCACGTGGAGAGGGAGGGGGCATCTCATTCATTTAGCACCATAACACCAATGCAAAATGAAGTAATTAATTTGGGGACAGATTGCTTCTTTCACTGTGCCCTGCTGAATGTGTAAACAAAATCTCAGTTGTTCGCTAAGTGTTGAAGAGTTTGACAGTTAATTGAGGAAATTCAACCCTCCACAATCAGTTAACATTTTTATGGTCAGATAATAATAGGCACTTTTTGGGGAAGACCAGAGGCTGACTGAACAAAGTATCTTGTCCCTTACTCTGGCCAAAAAAGATGCTTAGGGACGGGGGCAATGTGGTCTTCCTGTGCTGACACTCCAGATGCTAGTCATCAGCATTTAGGGGACTTTCTGAAGAGATTGCACCAGACCTGTGCTTATGTACCATCATCAGTTGGCTTAGAAACCTTCCTGAACATCTAGTTTTGTTCTTCCAGGCACCCTGTGCTAATAATTTCTACAATTTCTTTAGCCAGGTCATGAAAAAGAGTGGTCCTTTTGAGGCAAAACCACTGTTTTCTTTTCCTTTCTCGTGTATTTCCTAATTCTTTGCTGTCTTGTAGTTCCCTTCTTGACCACTGCATAGCACAAAACGGATCTTAGCAGAAAACTTTTCACAGGAATTCCAGAATCTTTTTCCTGTGTGCTCTTTTTCAGACTGTCAATCTATAGTTAGGCTTTCTCCTTCCCATGTGCATTCCTCTGTACTTATTGACATTGATTTTCATCTGCCATTTATCACTCAGTCATTCAGCATTCAGTCAGACAAGAAAGGTCCAAATTTGGATTTCTTTAAGCACCTTTTTTTCAGTTAAAGGATTTTTTTCCCTTTTTTTTTTCCTAACTGGAGGTACATGCACAACACAAACACTTTTAGTGGTTTGTCTTGCAGGACAAACTCACCATGTCCCAGTAGCTATTTGCAGCATAACGTTGTGCTGTCACCTCCTCATGCTGCAAGGTCCTGACATTTCAAGCAAATGTCATCACATCACAATTTTGTATCAGCACAGCTCACTGGTGTGATGCACATGGTGCTACAAGCCCTTGTTTTGTAAGAGATCTCCGCTTGTGCAAGGGGAGCCAGCATGATTTCATAACGTATGTATTTCATATCTCAGAACTTAAGGTTTGGGTCTGCAACGCTACCTGGGTAGTGGCAGCAGCTGTTTCCTCTCAGTAACTGTGAGGCTGAACTTCGAGCTATATGCTGAAAGGCTTTAATTCCCTTATGTTCCTATGGAAACATGAGAGGAGCCTTCTGCCAAAGCAAGCCAAGGCCTTGGGGCTTAACATGCATAACATGTGAATTACCCATTTCTGTGCCTGTTTGCCAGAGCCAGCTCCCAGCACTGGAACTGTGCCTATATCAGAAAGGAAACAGAAAGGTCCAATCTAACCTCTACAATCTGCTGCAAAGAATCCATGAGATGCTTCTTTCCCTTTTGACAGAAGTCATCCACCCAAAGACACTTGTCTGTGGGACAGCAGGGCTCTTCTCCATAATTTAGCTGATTCCAGGACAATCGGCTAAAGTCGGGAAGGGATTGGAGCAGTTGCCACGGAAGGAATGTGTGCAAGTGGGAATTTGGAGCTTTGACAGACTGCAAACTCCGCTGCCCTACAGAACATCTCAGGAAATGTGAGGCAATTGAGATTGCTTAGCCTCCATGGAAGAGGGATAAGCAGAGAAGTGCTCAGTGATAAGAACACATACACATACCATTGCCCTGGAGCAGGGTGATAAGTGGTAACTTTGCTATCCCACTTCATCTTACTCGGGTGTGCAAGCTCTTTGTCTAAGCTGGAATGCAAAATAAAGTTGTGCCCTATCAGCTGATCAGAGCAGGCTCGAGGGCCGAAGTGCGTCCAGGTTATTATTGCTGTAACTGGGAAATCAGACCAGCCATCAAAGCCCAGCACTTCACACAGCGAGCCACTGCCAGCGTACGCTGCTGATAAGTCCAATCCAATACATATGGAACTAGCTAAGGGAGAAAATTCTGCCTCATTTAAAATCACATTATCCAGCCTGCCACCCTTCACTGGCTTTTGGCTTGTCACACAGACTAATGGACAGGCACCCGGAAAAATACTTGTTGTGAACCGAGGAATGGGTAAGAGACTGTTGTGTTTGACAAAAGCCAATTAAGATCAACTAAACCTTCTATCATGCCTCTTCCAAAAAAAGCACATCTACCATATTGCTTAAAGAGCTCAGTTGTGTTCCTGGTTTTCAAGCAAATGCCAGCAAACATAAAAAACTTGAAATTCAGTAGGAAAAAAATTAAGAGGAGCAGAGACCTTCAACAGCAGATGGCAGTGACACGTGACATGTGCCAGTATCCTGGATGACTCATTGAAGAGAGCATAGTGCTGACAAATCTTATGGCAGGTGAAGGTAGCTTCCTGAGATGGAAGCTCCACTGGATGCCAGTGAGATATTGATGCCTGTCCCATCAGATCCTTCTGCAAGCATTTGATGAAATGCCAAAATACAAATGATGTGTTTATATTGTATAGTGAGAGTAAATGGCCACCACTACTGCGGTTTCTCCCACAGCATTCATCAAATCATGGAATGGTTTGGATTGGCAGGGACCAAAAAGGCCATCTAATTCCTACCCACCTTGGGGGAGACATCTCCCACTAGACCAGGTTGCTCAAAGCCCATCCAACCTGTCCTTGAACACTTCCAGGGTTGGGGCAGCCACAATTTCTTTGGTAAACCTTTGCCAGTGCCTCACCACCCTCAGTAAATTCAGATGTGCAGCAGTTACCTTGTGCTCCTCTTTGAGACTCCTGTTTCATGGTCCTGCAAATATGAGTCCTTTCTAGGCATGAATTGAACACAGGTATTAAAGTGTAGGACTAGAAGCAATCTTTTAGGTCATTCAGTCCTGTCATCCATTATCTCAGCAATCTTGCTATATAATCCGCTCCAAAATTAATGAACTTCATCTTGAAAGCAGCAAGTAATTTTTTTCCTCACTGCCCTAGAGGCTATTCTGAAACTACACTGCTCTGATGGTCAAATATGCGATCCAGGTCAAAGTGATGCCCTTCAGACAGGGTGATGCTGTGAAGAAGTGACGAAAATGCTGGTTTTACCTCCTGGCAATAACACACAACTCCCATTCAGCTCAGTGATCTGAAACACCAGTTTTCTGACTCCTAATTGACTTTGAATCAACAGGTTGCAACCATGTCAGAATCCCTTCTTTTACCTCAGCTCAATGGAGAAGTTCTTTCTCTTAAACAATGACTTAGTCCTGAGGTTTTTTTGCCAGGCTAGATTATCTTCTGTGGATTTCTTCATAATGAAATCTGGTATGTTTTTCCACATATCACCTACCTCCATGGCTTCCAGCCCATGCAATACTTACAGTGCTGGCTGAAGGCCATGATTTTTGTTGCCAAAGCAATCAGAGGATTAGTCCCTGCTCTATGAAAATCTAGAATTTTTGATCTGTGAACTGCTGCATCTGCACTTCACAGCAGAGCTCACAGTGGATGGATACTGAGGGTAAGTGTTTCAAACAAGGGGATCTGGCTGCAAAACAGCATTTCGGAGGAACACAAGATCTGATCGCTCCTCAAATATTCTCCAAGCTTTCTATCTGAAACAGATTTTCCATCATTTCTGTCACCAAGATGACAGCCAAAGAAACGGTCTAGTGAGGATTCAGCTCACTGATTTAATCTGCCTACAATATAAATGTTTTGTTTAGAGATATTTGCTGTAGTCTCCTTTTATTGTCAAATGGGAGGAAAAGGTATTTCTAGCAGGATTCATATAATCTCTTGGGGATATGTGCTTTAGGGTGATACAAATTGCACTCTCAAAGTAGACTTCTCTGTCCACTGACTGGAATAGCTTCAGATACTTGCTTAGATGCACAGTACAGATGTCTGCTTTTTGCCAAGTTATTGTTACCCTGCAAGCAAAAGAAAGCAGACAGGAAGATCCTAATATTCATATATTTCAAGCACAATTTTCACTTGCATGGAAAAAGATGTTATAGACCTCTACATTCTTTTTCTGTTCCTTTACAATCTTTTAGTGTCTTTAGGACACTCAAATATTATGCTGAGTGACATTCTGCCTCTGTAGGGTAGAAGAGATGAATGACTTTATTAGTATCTGTGGAGTTATTTTAATTTATAGTAGCACAAAGGAGAGATGAATAGAGCCCCTAACTTCTTATTCCTGCCTCAGTCATGACCTTTCTCTGTGACCTTGTGAGAATTGCATTATCTGTTAATTTTCTGATACGTAAAATTAGAATGATCACACTCATAGACTGTTATGAGGTCTAATTAGAAAACGTAAAGCACTACAAAATCCTCTGATGGAAGATGCAAAGGGTAGCTAGCCTAGGATAAAAAGGATTAAAGGAGGTTGTGCTAACATAACAAATACTTGAGAAATTATGCTTAGGGGGGGGTGAAACAGCACACATCTGCAGGGCAAGAAACAAGAATCAGCAGCCTGTAACTGCTGTCAGCAGATCTCAAATACACTGACAGGAGTATGTCTACAAAGGAGGTTTGGACAATGAAATTAATCACTAGCAGAGTTCAGAATCAGGTGAAACACTATATATTAGTAGGATTATCCTAGGGAAAACCCTTTCTCATTTATCCATCTAGGATTTGATTGACCTGATAGACCTTTCACAGCCTTTTTCGTCACCATTTTTGAAAGATTCATCAGTGTAACATTTTTACGTGCATCGCTTACCATTCATACGATGAGCAATAAAACCAGGTTTCTGAACATGCAAGGCACGCAGTTATTAGAAAACCTTTTCATTTCAGCAGTTCACCGAATGCCATGCCCTTTTCCAGGAGTGAGCAGGGATCTCTGAATTGCATTGTGTGCCATTTCAAAGGCCTTTCATGGAATGGTGCCAGTTCTAAGCTCTTGATAATCAGGACTCCCACATGCCCAACTCTCCTCTCGTCCCTCTTGAATGCCATAAAATATATTGCTCCTCATGTCAGGCTGCCATCACTTTCTGAGTGTCTTTGTTCCTCCCCAGGCATCACTGTGGACAAGTTTGGGCTGATTTACTTTGTGGATGGCACCATGATCAGGCGGATTGATCAGAATGGGATCATCTCAACTGTATTGGGTTCCAATGACTTGACATCTGCTCGGCCTCTCAGCTGTGACTCTGTTATGGACATTTCTCAGGTAAGACAGTGGTTTGATTTTGTTTCTACAGAATGCAAGCATACACCTTCATCCTATCTGCATGTCTGTGAGCTTCTCTAGAAGGGCTGACAAAGAAGTAAGGGCTCAAGGAGAGTTGCATTTCTACATAGTTTATGGTATAAAAATTACTAAATCAAAAAGAAATGCCCAATAAAGACAGAGGGAAACGCCTAACTGCCCTAACTCATAGATTTCTGGGACGTGAGATTTTTACACATGTCCCAGCCACAGAATTACCTTCTTTCAGAGCTCCCAGTAGGTGGAAAGACAGATTCCTGGGAAGGCAGGTTTTGTCAGGCTCATTTCTCGCTATATACCATGGACTATATGCCATGCTCCATTATAACATCTTAGCTAATCACAGGTTTTTTTCTTTTCTTCCCCTCATCCTAATTTGGCCCAGCACAATTTTAGACCTGAATCAAATTAACATAGGAAATACTGATTGGAGGATGTGGTGCCAAAATTAGCAACAGCAGGAAAACAAGAATCTTGAATTGCATCAGATTGCAAATTGGTTGCAGCTACCATCATGCTGGGCTTTTAAGTCCTGCTGCTTCAAGGTGGAGAGAAAAAAGAAGAGAGAAAAAGAAATCTCATTTTGATGATTGCTTTACTGCTCGATGGTGCAGAAGAGAAATCTGTTACAGCCCAGCACTCAATTTTGTGTGGCACTGACCAGCTTGTCAAATTGTGCCAGTTTAGGACCTTTGAAAGGACCTTGTGTCCTTTGAAACCTTTGTGCCACTTGTTGTTTGCCTGACAGCAGGAATGTTGTCCTCTCCTATGAAAATATAGATCATAGCTGGAGGCCTAAGTACTGTTATTCAGCCACAATAGATGTCAATGGGGTTTCCTTTTTGTAACTACCTAGATAATTTCCATGCTCCCATATGGAATCTGTTCTTGTTTTTTCCCTCTAATTTGAAAAGATTATTCTTGCTTCTTTGAAACTGGCTCCCTCTGTCTTTAATTTATGAATAAGCTGAAATTATGAGTTTAAAAGTTGTTCTGCCTTCTATAGAGGTGAAATTTTGATGGTTAAAGGCCACCTTGTAGTATGTTTCTCATTTTACAGACATAGTTTCATCTTTAGGTAAATTTCAGGGGCAGTTAGCACAAGACCATTGTGTAATCAGGCTTTAAAAATTATTTACTTCCAGGTTATGTAGCTCTTGTGTAAACCAATGTCATGTTCAAACACTTTTGAGATGAAGATGTATCAGCTGAAGACTCTTTTCTTTCCTTTCCTAAAATGACTGGAACCATTTCTAGATTAACCTGTACTGGGGCTGGCAGATTAACCACTCCTGTTGTGGAAAAACACACTGAAGACAAGCTTAATTTAAAAATAAAAACCAGCTTGGGAAAGAGCTTTTCATCATTTACAGTGGATAGAAGGGTCTTTTCTGCCAGGTCCCTGAGGCCCCGTGGGACATGAGGACATGAAATATTTAGCTGCCACTGTTGACAAGGAATGGTTTTTAAGAAATTGAAAATTCCCTTGTCAGTTCAGAATAAACGCAGCTCTTGATGCTAACTGAAGACTGCAGAGCTTAAAGACTACTGGAAGGGATGGAGGCATGAATTATTAAAGAGAAAACCACAGGCTATAATGTTTTACTACAAGAAGGGTTAAAATAGGCCAGGAGCTGAGAAAAGGAAGGAGATTTTGCAAACAGAGAACCAAAGTAGACAGGGCTCAGCATTCTGCTTAGCCGTGAAAATAAGCTTCACACACCCAGGCATTAGAAGACACAATGAACTAAATACCTTACATCTGATCCCTTAAAAAATGTTGAAAAGGCATATAGAAGCATCAAAATAAAGAATGGCTGTAGCAGAGATGTTCAACTACAGTCCTTAAAAATAGGAAGTTCCTGTGTTCCTGTAGATCTCACCTGGTCTCTTCTTATTCATAGCTTTAAATAAAACCACAGTGAAAGATGGTTTGCTGGACCTGCTGGCATCCACTCCTCCTCCGTCCAATAAGGTTACAAAATACTCCTCTAAATTTAGTCACATCAGACAAATGAGAAGAAGCAGCAACTGAGATGGATGGTGGCAAAAGAAGGTTCAAAACAAAGAAACTATCCTGGAACTGATTGGTTACCATCAACACAAGACTGATTTTTTTCCTATATAAACCTGAAATAAAATAAAATAATCCAAAAAACGCACAACTTTGAGTTCTTTGCAAAAAAAAAAAGTCCTGAATTCTGTTGATAAACATTTCTTAGGTATGGCAACTGAAAGAGTAGACTCACTTGAAAAGAGTGCATTGCAGAAGCAGAGCTAGAAATAAAGTCCTTCTAGTGCTCACTCACTTCTGGTGTTTCCAGCCACTGTTTTAGTGGATTATCAGTGTAGAACTGGGATGTGTCACTCCTGAACCCATTTTTCCATTATGCTAAAACAAAATGTGAAATAGCCGTGAAGACACAAGTATTTTATTCCATGAATTGAAATTGCCTGAATTTCCTGTGAATTGCTCTTCTGCATTTTTGCAGCATAAAGCAGAAAACCATAGGTTATAACTTAGGTATTCATACATGGTGGCACAGCTGCCAGTTTTGTGTCTATCCCTCCTTGTCATTTATCCAGAGGAGTTCAGGCACTTGTGTGAAAAATCCTTTAGTAAAAGAATCACTGTTTTGTGTGTCCGATTTCATAGCACTTCACATAGCAAAATTTTTAGTCTCAGGTCTCTCCTAAGAGGTCCAGCTTCCATCAGTTCAAAAAGCACAGGAGAGGGAAAATCACAGAATGGTTTGCCTCTGTCCATCATCCTGTTCCCAGCACTGTTGCAGTGTGGGAGTGTGGGTGGCCCCATGTGTCTGCTTCACGTGACCAGGAGCTAAGCCTCCTCACTCACACCAGGTTATATCCTCTACGGCCACCCTATCAAGTAATAATTAGTTGTGGGGTTTTTTACCCATTCTCTCTTTAATCCATGTTGATTCCATCCTCATTGTGATTGATTTATAGGAATCATGTAGTAGAAAAATGTCTTGCTATAAAAATTCCCTTGCGTTCTTTTACCATGAAGGTTCGTCTGGAATGGCCCACGGATCTGGCGGTGAATCCCATGGATAACTCGCTCTACGTCCTCGACAACAATGTTGTGCTGCAGATCTCTGAGAACCACCAAGTGCGCATCGTGGCGGGGAGGCCCATGCACTGCCAGGTGCCAGGCATGGATCACTTTCTCCTCAGCAAGGTGGCAATCCACGCCACACTGGAGTCTGCCACCGCCCTGGCCGTGTCCCATAACGGGGTCCTGTATATCGCTGAGACCGATGAGAAGAAGATCAACCGCATCAGGCAGGTCACCACCAACGGGGAGATCTCCCTCGTCGCCGGTGCCCCGAGCAGCTGTGACTGCAAGAACGATGCCAACTGTGACTGCTTCTCGGGGGATGACGGCTACGCCAAGGATGCCAAGCTCAACGCGCCGTCCTCCCTTGCTGTGTGTGCAGATGGGGAGCTGTATGTTGCTGATCTGGGCAATATCCGAATCCGCTTCATTCGGAAAAACAAACCGTTCCTCAACACACAAAATCTGTATGAGTTATCCTCACCCATAGACCAGGAACTCTACTTGTTTGACACCAGTGGGAAGCACCTTTATACTCAGAGCCTTACCACTGGAGATTATCTTTACAATTTTACTTATTCTGGAGATGGAGATATAACCCTGATCACTGACAACAATGGCAACTTAGTCAATATCCGAAGAGATTCCACAGGGATGCCTCTCTGGCTGGTGGTGCCTGATGGCCAAGTCTACTGGGTGACAATTGGTACCAACAGTGCACTCAAGAGCGTAACAACACAGGGGCATGAAGTAGCCATGATGACTTACCACGGCAACTCTGGTCTCCTTGCCACTAAAAGCAATGAAAATGGTTGGACAACATTTTATGAGTAAGTATTTTATGAATATTGGGCTGCTGACTTCATTCTGTGTTCTCTGAACCATGCAAGGTTGGTAGAATTTAATTCACTGATCAGAATTATTGCCCAAATAAAATGGCCAGAACAGAGCGTGTTAGATTTCACACAAACACTAGATACTGGCAGTAAGTGCATTAGAGCTTGAATAAGCTCCCTCTACCAAGTCAAGAGTCAGACAGAATTTCTGCTGAGTTTTTCTAAGTAATTTGGACACCTGGTTCTCCTTAACTGTAGTGAGGACTGGAGATTTAGGCTGCATGTCAGAGAATTTTTCTTGGCTTTGAAAGCCTTGGAAGTATGAAAGTTCCATCAGAGCCTCTTTTTTCACGGCTTTTCACCTACTTCCTATGCTGCAGTGTCTTTTTTATGCCTGTTTGAAATGTCTGATGTAGAATGACAATTGGCAATGACTAATGAGAGCTTGCTCTGGAAACAATTCTGTAATTAATGGACTGCTCAATTCCTACTGTTGCAATTTGCCTCACTAAGCTTTAAAAATAGTCTTGGAACTGTTCAATACTATCCCTGCCCCAAAGAGTTTTTTGAGCAGAGAGAAGACAGGATGCACTGAAAAACCCAGAGATGGCAGTATCTTGAATATTTGTACTTCTTTTCTGTACTGCTGTTAGCAATTCCCTGCTTATAAATATCGTGAAGACAACACATTTCTGATATAAAAAAGAAAAAAAAATAGGTAACTGAATGAAGAGCAACTAGAAGGATTCATCCTGCTGTTGAAAACCCTTTCCCCTCCTTCTTCTGTAGTTTAATTTTTATTTACAAGTGTAACTTCTTTGAAATGCTCCTTTAAGTGCATCATTTCCCGTATGGTTTGAATGGTTACATGGAAGTGTTCAGCTGCCATAATACTAGACCCATTGTAAGAATCCAGTTTGGCTAGAATAGACAGTTCCCAAGATAACAAACAAAGAAGTTGTTAAAAAAAAAAAAGGGATTCAGGAAAGGAAAGCTGGCTAAACCCACATATCTGTGTGTTGATACATGGTTGCTTTGGATCTCTCCTTAGAATGTTCCAGGCCCAGTTTCAAATTTCTTTGCTTAATGCTGACTGCTCCTGCTCCTGCCTTGAAAAGAACTGATGGAAACTTGCGATGAATCTTTTGAAATGTTATTAGCATTTCATCAATGGTCTGCTTGCAATTACTGTAGCAATACTCCTCAGTGAATCCAAGTTAATACTCTTCCATCTCTTACATTGAATTTGCTTGAGGAAGGCCTTAGGGAAGAAAAAGAAGGTGTTTTTCTCCATAGGAGTGGAAGCCAGCTGTACTGTCAGGACGATTGTGCTAAATCAAGGAGGTATTTTCTTTTTGCAAAGAACCCAATAGTTCCTGTGCTTGAAAACAGATGCAGCCACAGACCGTGAAGCAAACTAAACATTACAGCTAATAACGGTCAGATTTATACCTCAAACATTATCTTTTATTTTAAAGTGCAACTGAAAATATAAAGGAGATAAAACGAGACCGAAGCTCAAAACCAACTTGCTCTGTGGATATATTTATAACAGTGATCCATTACTTCTTGCTGTCCAACAAAATAGAGCATTTGTGAAAGTCATCATTCTGGTCCTTTTTATGCACTTCAGAAGAGTCATAAGAAAGGTTTTCAGAGCTAAATGGAAGACAGGATTCTCCAGTGGCTGGAGTATGGAAATCTTGACTAGAGCAAGTCAGCACTGTATGATAGCACGGCATCACTGAATAAAGAATTGGGAATGCGCCTTCAGAGATACCTCATCCAAACCTGTGATCAGTTATGTCTATTTAACTGTTCCTGACAGTTTCTGATGCAACTTTATAAAACTACTGGGTAGAAGTCTATATCTGAATTAGTTACTTCAGCCTCCCTTTACAAGCAGGTGGAGAGAAACAGGCTCTTTCAAGATGAGTTTCTTATGAGTTATGTCAGGTATTTCCTTTAGGATGAGATGAGTTGTATTCTGAAAGTTTATCTCTGCAAAGGTAGTACTTAGTGATGAGTTCAGATACAGATGTTTAAATTACAGATGACTACAATCTGGTCAAATGGATCCTGTCAGTCATCTGAGTTATTTATAAATATTGTTAGTGATAACAATGTATTTACCTATGTCATTGTTACTGTTAGAAAGCTTTTTTAATATATATTTTTATATATATTTTTGCTCAGCCTAAATCTTCTGTGCTTGGAGACTATCCATCTTCATTCCATCCTCGCCTTTCCTATCCTATCCTATCCTATCCTATCCTATCCTATCCTATCCTATCCTATCCTATCCACTAGGGACTTAGAAAGCCGATCAGTGAATTAGAGGGATTGATTCTGTCCAGGTTTTGTATGTGTAACCAGGGAAAGAATATAAAATCAGACTGATAAAATTAGAATATTAGGAAATAAGGGTCAGCTATTTAGATTGCTCAGTAAAGTAAGTTTCATTTAAACAGAAAATGTTCTTGTACATGCCAGGGTACACATGTAAGTAGGCTGAGCCTTGACTCTCAGAGTTGTAGCAAGGCATCAAGTCTTCAGTGTAATCCTCACATAATTCCATGGCAAATCTGTCTAACTTGTTGCTTGGATGGACAAACCAAATGAATACATTTACTCATCACACTCTACTTGTAGTGGCCAGTAGGAAGCTGATTTTTTCCCCTGTACAGCCTTGATGTGACTGTCAGTTCTGACGCTTGCAGTTTATGAAGAACAGTGGAAATTGAACTCTGGGCAGAAAAACTCTACAAAAATGCATTCATGAGGAGAACTAGAAAGGCTTAATCTGTTTATCTCTACATGAATGAGACTGGGAAGTCCAGACCACAACATGTCAGCCAAAGCTCTCACCTGCAGAGGGACTCTCAATCTAGGAGAGGAAGGCTTGAGAAGGGTAAAGGGCTGAAAAGCAAAGCTAGAGACAGTGAAGTTGACAAGAAGGTGTGGTTTTGTAAGGCTGAGATGACCTAACTGGTAGAGTGACCAACCATGAAAGCAGTATATTCACCATTTCTTGATATCTTAGGTCAGGACTCTGATGCCTTTCTTAAAATAATCTCATCAAACAGGATTTGCATGAGTCAAACACAAGCTGCAGGAGTGAGTGCAGCCATGGCAGGATGAAGTCTAAATTCCTTGATATAAAAGAAGCTGAAGAAGATGGTGTAAACCAAATAAAATCAGTATTCACTACCTTCATGTTACTGATTTCTCTATCGGAACATCAGGAAATGTACATTAGGAAAGTTTAAGTGATTTAGAGAATTCCTGTGAACATGAGTGGCTGGAAGGTTCCCTGAGTAGTTTTCAGTTCTGACTGAGGGGAAGGGTGAAGTTCATATTTCTGTTTTACTCCTGGCCAAAGAAATAAAGGCATCAAATCTGGCTCTGAGGAAAAGGTTCATGTTTCTCACAGCACATAATAGTTGTTTGTGGGCCAGGGCAAGCTGGACAATGCTACTTTAAAAGTTAAGAGTAAAGTAAACCCAGCTGTCAAGTTTACACTGCACCAGTGGCCCCATGAAGAGCATCCTCAAAAGATTTACCTTCACCTGATTGTCTACAAAGGACCATAAATCAGAAACCCAGCACGACAGAGCTATGGTGTTGTGAGAGTGGCATCACTACATGTGTTCATCATGGAATCACAGTATCAGAGTATGGCTTGGGTTGGAAGGGACCTTAAAGAACATCTGGTTCCAGCCAACATAGCCAGCATCTCTGATTCTCCTCCAGCTGCTTTTCTTACCAGGGCATTTCTTAGCCTTTATCAAAAGGCTACAAAGGGCTCTGACATGTGGGCACATTGGTGTGACTCTGGAAGGGAGGGAAAGAGTCTGGATACACTGATGCAGTACTGTCTCCAGGGCACACTAGGGAATCCAGGTCCTCCAAGGCTTCATGCTGGGCTGGCGCATTGTCCCTTCATTTCTGTGGGGAAAGGAAAGAGACCAGTGTTGGCTTCAGGAAGTGACAGACTTGCTCACAGCACTTACAGCTCTTCCTTTCACACATCCTGCACCCAAGCCTGCTGTACCAATCCTGTTTTATCGGGTTTAGCTCTGAGTAAGACTCAGTGTATAATGGCGTGCAGTATCACTTTTTGTTTGAGAGTGAAACTTAGCTCTCTAGAGTAATTAGCGTGTCCTCAAAGGCCTGTCTGTGACTACTTTGAGGGTTTTAGCATTATATAGACCTTTTCTGCCTCTGCAGTGGGCTTGACATTAGCTGTCAGTTCATGCAATGCAGCTCAGCTTGTCCAGTAACTGGATTAAAGACTTTTCTTCCCCCTGAACTGGTGACGGTGACAGTGGTAATCAGCAGCAAAGGAAGTTGATCTGGAAACTCAGCCAGAGAAACGACTTCTTGTTTGACTCCTCCAGTCAAAGACAAAGGATGCTGTGTGACTACTTGCTGCTTTGTTGTTGCTGCTTTTTAACTTGACCTGCAAAAAATTGCTACCAGCCTTTACAAAGTTTCTTAGCAGTTGCTGTTTGTCTGCTTCAGAATCCGGAAATTCTTATTAATGGATTTGTTTAAATCAAGAATACTGCAATTATCTTGATTAGTTCACTGAGATGTTATCACTGTACATTAATTCAATTTCCCTCTGAGCCAAAGTCAAACCTTCTATGCATTATTTAGCCCAGATGAGGCTCTTTCGCTTAGGTCCTTTGTGTGTCCAATTAGTTTTGAAGGTCACCCCCTCCCATACAGACTCAAACGCTTACACATTGCTCCAGCCAAGCCCAGAAATTCAAAACCTTTTCACAGACTCCCCAAGAAGGGGCTCACAGCTGCCTGGAGGGCAAAGAGTCTCATGGAGCCAGATCTTCAGATGAGTGGTAAGGGGAGCTTTGACCTGTAACACTGGAGGCTGTTTTACAGAGAACCAAACTCTGCCAAACCTCACACACTGTAATGGGTGGAAGATAGGAGCCAGCTGGACTGAGCATGCAGGAGGACCTTGAATGGCTTCCCAGTGACCCCCAGGGCTCAGCAGAGGTCCCACCCCAGCACCAGGAGCTTTTGGTGCCAAAGCCAATGCCCTGATCAGTGTGACTGTGATTTATCATGTCATACACAGAGTTTTACAGGATTTGATTTAGTAATTCAGAAGTTCAAATGAGGGTCTTGTTCTACTCCTGCAGCAGACTGGAGCATGAGAAACATCTTTGGCTTTTGTCCTCCTTCCTCTTTTAGCAAGATTTCTTGGTTCCACTTGTTCCACAATTTCTACATGATAAAAGGATGAGATTCTCACCATTGTTCCTCTGACAAAGTTGCAGTGAAACTCCAGTAAGTGCTGTGATCAAATAGCAGTTCTCCAGTACCCTCGCTAAGCTGTGAGGTCACATTTTGAGCCATAGGCCTGCCCTGAAATGAATGCCTGATAGCAAAGTTTGGTTGAGAACCAAGGGACTTACGAGTATCATAAAAGCTAGAAAGAGGTCTTCCTCTTCCTTTTTGGACAGTCAGAAAATTCAGCAGAATGTGACCACAACCTGGCCATTGGTCATTAGTGAGAGGACTTGCCTTCATCCATTTTTGAGTATTATCAGTTTGTCTGTTATAGATTTATTTTTAATGTTGTGTTTAATGTTGTTTGAAAAATTGGGATGAGGCGAGCTTGTTAAGAGGCGCTGGGTGCACACTGGTATAATCACATGCAAAATATAGTTTGCAAGGTCCATTTAGACACTTTGGCACTAAATGCAATATTATTATAGTGAATTTTTTCTGATCTATTTGACTTGTAGTTTTAAAAGGCTGATGAAATGTGAAGAAGATAAAATGAGGAAACGTAGAGACTCGGGCAAGAAATTGATTTCTGAATAGATGGTACTTAGGATGCTCTTTAATTCCCAAGGTCCAGGTCTCTACACAATGGTAATGTGATAAATGAAAGCTCTGAATGTTTACAAGCCAACAATTAGACCTCATAAGCACCAAATACCATTTTAATTCTGTGCATTGAACCTTAGCTAAATACGTTTCCAATTGGGAATGGATGGCAACGGCTTCCCTTGCTGGCCTAATAATTGGCACTGTAATTGTAAGTGCTGAGGCTTTGCAGCAGGTTTGAATGGGAGGCAGCAGCTGTGTTAGCAGGTGATGGATTCATTGCTCTGAGTGGCTGCTGCGTGCACTCCCATGCTTCAGTATTTCCTTAATACTGGGGCTTTCAGAGCATTTGGAGAACACAGGAGTCTTAGGCTGTGATGAAAACTGGCCCAGCCCTAAATCCCGATGCTGTGGAAACAGGCTAGGCAGCTTAGCTGCAAAATGAGGTGACTAGGAGAGATTTATGTTACTGCAAATACCAGGGCACACCTGCAGCTACTTAAGAGCCAGTTGCTTGGCCTTCCCCTCCAAGCTGAGATGTGCCCTGTAAGGGCCTTTATAGGGCTGAGAGCAGAGGTGGAAGGAACGTACACGTTTAACTCGGCAATCATATTATCTTGTCGATATGTGCAAGTCTTCACATCCTTGGGAGACTGTGGATATGTGATAGGTGATATCAGGTATGTGTTGTGTGAGCTAGATCGAGGGAAAGGAGAAAAATGCTCCAGTTCTGAGTAAAAACAGAGAAGAGAAAAAGAACTGCTTGCCAAGAGGAAACTGCTGTGTGTGTCCATGATAACTGGCTTCCCACACCTTCCGTTTGCATTGCCACCACAGTGCTAACAGGAGCTTTAGTCTGGACGTGAACATTTTATACTTCATCTGCCACCAATTAAAAATTATAATAAAAAAATGGGAATGGTCTAATTGTCCTACCTTCTTGTTTTTCTGCCTTTGTAAGACAGGACCTCCTTTGCAGCTGCAAATCAGTGAGCTGTCACTGCCAAAGCCAGTCCTTGGCAGGTCCCTGTCTGGCTGCTGGGCAGGGAGAGATGCAGCAGCTCCTGCACATGCAGAAAACACAGATGGTCCTAGTTCCTTCTGAAGGAGGTTAATGGGGTGACTAAGGATGTGCCAAAAGTCTAATGTACTTGTGCAGACATCTTAAACCAGTTCCAGCAGACCATTCCAGACTGCTCTGGCCCAAAAGGAGCCTTGCTTCTCAGGATCCGAAGTCCCAAATGGAAGTCCTTGCTCTTGATGAAGTACTGTGAGTTTTGTACAGCTGTAAAAATGTAACCGTGTAAATTAAGTGCATTGTACTTAGTCATTTTGACTTTACAAGAAGAATGTGTGCACAGAGGTCTAGGCGCCATCACACTCTTTCATGCTCTTTTTTCCTGCCATTTTAACCTAATTTGCACAAGCAGAGGTTACTGACAGATTTCTCCAGTTGCATATTTGCAAATATTATTTGTATTTTTTGCCCAGCAGAGGTGGAGAACCATTTGTGAGGGTGATAGGAGCTTGAGGTCCAGGAATATTATAAAAATATTATTTAAAAGGCGCTACATAAATACTATATAAAATAACATTTATTTTACACTACATAATATTATATAAAAAGGCACTGCTTGCCTTTTAATAAGGGCATGCAGTGTTAAGACAAGGGGAAATGGCTTTAAACTGAGTGAGGGTAGGTTTTAGAGAAGATGATAGGAAAAAATTCTTTACTGTGAGGGTGGCGAGGCACTGGCAGAGGTTGCCCAGAGAAGATGTGGGTGCCCCATTTCTGGATGTGTTCAAGGCCAGGTTTGATGGGGCTCTGAGCAATGTGATCTTGTGGAAGGTGTCCTGGCCCATGGTGAGGTGGGTGAAACAAGAAGATCTGTAAGGTCCCTTTCACCCCAACCCGTTCTGTATTTCTGTGATTTGATGAATATAAGGAGTTGGCTGTCTGCTGCTGCTGGGGGCTGTTAAACTGAGTATCCACAGGGTTTTGAGGCTTTCTTTGGAGCACATAAGTAGGACTTGCATGGAGTATAGGTTTTGTGCTGACACTCAGCATTCTTCTGAGTGCCATTCAATTAGGATAAAAAGCTGTGACTCACAGGACATGGACTCAGCACTTATCACATGAACAAGCTCTCTGCCCACATCCTGGCTTTGGCACTTTCTATTTCCCTAACCTGCAGACCTGCTTCCTTTCATACTTCTGTTACCCCAAACTCACCCCTTAAGACTTCAGTGCAACACATCTAGATTTGTGACATTATTTTTGGGAGGTGAATCAGGCTTACTTTTAGGAGCAGCTCATTTTTAAAATCTAAATGAAGCAATAGAAGTAAATCCCATCTACTGATCCACCAAGTCAGAGGTGCCAAATTCAGATTCATCTTACTGAAATTTCAAAACATTTGCTAACTTGATTCTACCCTTACAGTTCAGACTAGTTTATATATATAGGACTATTGATGTTGTGGTAAAAGGAATTTGGGGTGTTACACAACACACCTTGAGTGATAACAATGTTTTCCCTGCTCAGGGGAGAGACTAAATCATGTCCCTTGTGTCCTATCTCAGCAGATGGGGTAAAGAGACTGCCTGTGATGTTTTCTGTTTAAGATTCACATGCTGTTTTAGGAGGAGATGTGCAGGTGACTGGAGACAGTACAAGCAAAATACATTTGTCTCAGTGCAAACAGGGCAGCCACAAATCTGGAGTAAATTGTTTGGTACTGGGAGCAATTTAGTTCTGGCTCTTGCATGGAGATGCAGTGCAGATCCAGGCTGTGTACTGCTAGCTGCTTGGAAAAGCTTTAAGTGATCTCTGCCAAACTCCTATAATGCAGTCCTCTTTTCATCCTTTCCTTGTTTTGTTGTTTTTTTTTTTCTTCTTTCTTTTCCACTTTACGAGAGGCTGATTGATTTGCAGGATCTCAGAGGGAAAGGGCAAGGCTTGGATAATCATAATCCACGGCTGATAGGCTGACTGTGGAGGTCAAATGCTTTATTCTATCTTACTACCTCCCCTTCTGCCTAGTGGGCAAGAAAAGCCTCACGTGATGATGTCTCCAAACCTGAGCCCTGGGGAGGTTTGCAACGAGGTCACCCACTTACTCCCTTCCCTTTCCCCTTCCCCTTCCCTCCCCTCCCCTCCTCTTCCCTCCCCTCCCCTCTCCTTGCGTTTTTGTTTGGTTTCTGGGTGTTGTTATTAGATGGGATGTATTTTCTTATTCCCAAGTTCAGAGTAGTCCCAAAGAGGAGCATCAAGAACTCCTCAACCATCTGCTCCCTCCAAGTCTGATCATCTGTATCTGGATCCCCTCTAAGACATTTCTCTAACTTATTCTTAAAAGAGTTGGGCAGTAGGGTTTCCAGTGCTCCATCTGTTCCTCTGCTTGGAGCAACCATGGGCCTTGAAAATGTTCTACAGCTTCTAACCTGAATTTTTGTTGTTGCCATTTACTTTCTGTCACATCCTCAGTAGACATGATAAGCAATTTAATACAATCCTCTTCAGAACACCCATTGTAGGGTGGCATCTTCCCATTTCCTTGTTTCCCCTTTTCTGAATAAACTCTTTTATCTTGCCTTTGCCTCTTACATCATGTTTTCTAAGCTTGTTATCCTTAATGTATCATTTACATTACTTTGTCATTCTGAGGAACGGTGCTCTTCACTGGATACTACATTCCATCAAAGGCTCACCACTGGGTAGCACAGGAGAACAAGACCTCTCTGCTTGCCCACCATTCACTTTGCATCCCCAAGTGATACGTTTTCATGATATGATCTACTTAGCTTTCATATAAATCATTCTTAAAAGAGTTGTAGGCAGGACTTGAAAAAAGTCAAACATTTATCACTGGTTGATTTGCTGGAATTTTTCTGTTTCTCCCAAACTATTTAAATATCCCTTCCCTGACCGTCCATCTCATCAGAAGGTCCAACAGCCCTCCAGAGATTAGCCAATAGAGCTCCCTGTTCCTCTTCATTTCAGCTACAATAACCTCCCTGCAAACGTCACTTGCCAGCCTTCTGGGTCTGTGACCCTTTTTGTAATGTCACCAATGGGAGACACAATGGTGTGTTTGCTCTCTTAACTCAGGGGGCCTCTAAACACAAGTGTCTGCTTCTCTTTTTTTAAAAAAATAATTCCCTCAGCTTGTTAACTGCTGTGGGACCTGCGTGTATGAAGCTTATTTCACCTGTGCCATGGTACACAGATGTTCACATCACAAAAACCTTCCCAAATGGTGCTTACGTTGATTCCTCATTGGAAAAGCCAAGGACACGGTAGGGGTGAAAACTGGTCAGCTTTTTTACCCTTTTAAATCAGTCCTTCCAGATGGTCCCAGGTACAGTAAAAGGTAGACGCAGGGGTTCAGCTGTGCTCAGGACTCTACACCATGTTCACAAAAGGACAATTCTCTACCTGATATGGCCAATCTGGTCCTAACTGCTACCTTAATATTTAGCTTTTTAAAATTAGATACGGAAAAAAAATAAAAATAAATTGCTGAGCTCAGGACACAACCAGACAAAACAGTTGGTGGCCTTCAGAAACTCCTGGTTCTGCTAGACAGGATGCACAGGCCATTGCTTTTCTGTAAGTCACAGCATAGTAGATGGGAAATAAAGTTACTCTTGTAAACAAGAAGCATAGTGCCGGTGAGAAGTATTGGAAAAATATAGTTAAAATACAGGCTAATATGTATTTAGTCATTTTCTATTCTTTGCTGCATTTTCTTCAGCTAAAAGCTAAAAATGAGAAGATTTTCTTCTCATGAGGCCAAAAAAAGTCAAGACAGTCTGACAGAGTGACAGTGTATTTTTCTCTGGGAAAATCTGGATGACGACTTGAAGAGTTGGTCTCTGATTTATAGGATGATCCCTCCTCTGTTGATGCTGTTGACTTCACTCCATCCTCTCTTTCAGATACGACAGCTTTGGCCGCCTGACCAACGTGACCTTCCCTACTGGCCAAGTCAGCAGCTTCCGCAGCGATACCGACAGCTCCGTGCATGTCCAGGTGGAAACCTCCAGCAAGGATGATGTTACAATAACAACCAATTTGTCAGCATCGGGGGCCTTCTACACCCTGCTCCAAGGTGAGTTGGGCCACCATCCCTCTCCTGACCAAGCTGCACACAATGGATTATCCATCTGGAAACAGGCATCGTCTTGATAATCCCAGCACCAAAAATCACCTGCATTCTCAGTGCCCCAGAGCTCCCTGCATGCTGGTACAGACACACATGCCTCCTTAGACACGTTCTGTAGCAGAAGGCTGTTCTGCAGCTGTTTTTCTGCTCCATTCCCAGCCGGTCCCCTTGCCGTGCAGGCTCGTGCAGTACAGTCCTCCATCATCATTACCATTATTGTTGTAACTAAAAGGGTTGCATAAATCAAGCCCCACTTCCAGCCAACCCCTTTGCTTCAGTCTCTTAATGGCTTCTGACTTAACAGTTGCTCTCCTCCTGGAACAGGCTTCCAGCTGGTTGCTGGGGATCTGATTCTTTGTTCACTGCCTTTTCAAACATTCACAAGGAAGCATCCAGAAAAATGACCATCCCTGTCCCCAGAAGTTCTGCGTTTGAGCTAAGGGGTGGTGTGGAGAAGCACAAAGGAGAAAGGAGGAGTGGACAGCTGGGGTAGGACTGGTGGGACCAGTTTGTGGCTGTGGGAAATGAGCACGGTTGTTCCTGTGGTAGGAAGGTGGAAAGCAGAGGACTGATTAAATGGAGGGAAAGGAGATGAAGTGGGAAATAGAAGAGGAGTAAATAGCAGGGGAGCACTGTGCTGACATACTGGTAGTGGCAAAACCTGTACTGCACAAACAATGCCAGCCTGGATCTCCAGGTTCTGAAAGCTGAAGCCTCATTAGGATCAGGATGAGCTATCACATCTGTTCCCTGGGGCTTGGGGAAAAGGAAGGAACTTTCAGACTCTGCTTTCTTTACTCCTCAGATCTCAGTCACTCTGTCTGTGCCTGATAACAGTGGAGTGTCAAACATCTTTTCTCCTTGTGAGGAACAAACTGCTCCAAGCGGGACAATCATGTTCCAGAGTGACATTTGTTCCCACATCTCTGGAATACACATTTCCCTCCCCCTCCCTATAACAACATCAACTTTTCCTAAAAGAAAGTGCCTGCTATGCCTTAAACACTGCTTTTACTCCTTCTGGAGAGGGCAGCTGGGAAGGTTCCAGCCCCCTCAAGCTGTCCCCATATTCCTGTGGGGAAACACCATGACTTCCTTTTTCTTTACTCGAACCTGTAAGACAGATCCAACCTACCCCACCCCATCTCATTCCCTTACATTAAGATGTGTGGTAACTGCACATGAGGTCGGCTTCACGTCAAGAGCCTAATTAAGCAATAGAGCCCACTGTTGGGGGCCCTTTAGTGACAAAATTGACTGTGGTGTAATTTATATATTCAGCGCTGAAGGCACAGTTACATAATGGTGCCACAGTCAATTCTGTCATTGTCCTGCCCTCTGGCACAGGGACATTCTGGCCATTAGGACATGAAGAATTACAAACAGCTCAACCATCTTCAGAAGTATAAAATTATGAAACTGTTTGGATCTGAAGAAACTCACTTAAAACAAAGATCTGGATAACGTTGCAGAAGAGGTGGCTTGGTGAACCAAATTCTTGGTGAACCTTTCAGGAAACCTGGATCACACTGTGAACAGGTGAGGTCTGAGAAGGCATTTTCAGAAGATTGCAAATTCCTGTAAGATGGATTTAGGAGCTTCTACAACAAGCACATCAACACTCCAGTGGGATTTTGTCTTCTGGACTAATGACAAAGTGAGCATTTGTTCCGTGCCAAAGTAGGGCAGTAGTGCCCTGGAGCCAAAACAGCCTAAAATACAACATCCAACAGCCCATGGATTTCATGTGGCCCTTGAGAAATGCCTTCCAGAGCCAGGGAACAGTCTTCTCTTGGGAAAATCTTGAAAGTAGAAGATTTACATTCCCCACACTGTACCACAGCACTGGTGATAACAACCCTTCTGGTGGTGCTTATGTAACAGGAAGGGAACATCACATGTCCGATTAATTTCATGTAAACCTTCAAGCTTTCTTCTCCTTCCTGGTGAAGAATAAAAGAGGGAGGAATATATTCACTGTTCAGGGATATTTCACTGATTTGATTTAAAGCACATCCCCTAATACTTTAGCATCAAACCAAGCATCTAAGAAAGGTGTGACAGCCAGCTGACTGGCCCTTCTCTCTGTTTGCAGACTCAAGCATGGAGAGGGTTTGATCTGTCTGGAGTCTGTGTCAAAGACCATCAACTTACATACTCAGTGGTAGAGCTAAAATACTTGGATCTGCATTGTGGATCGCTGCTGTATGTTTTTGGCAAAATCCTGTGCCCCAGCGGTTTCACTATCACTACTGTGTAAAGTTGAGTGGTGGTTCTGCTGAGGTCTCTGTGGCAGAACTCGAGCTGGCTACCGCAGGAGCAGGATGAGACCCACATAAAAAAGGACCAATTGGTGTCACATTTCCTTCCCTAACTATACCAAAGTATGCTCTTTGCCGATCTGTTTCTTGAAGACAAGAAATGATAATTTCACTGTGATCTTGTTTCCTGCTGAGCTATGGCAGAGCAACTAGTGAACAAAACCCAGCTTGCCTCAGAAAGGAAAAACACTTAATGAGAATTTTCAGTGGGTGTTTTTATTCACAATTAAAGGTTTATGGCAGCCTGGGAGACAGAAATTGTAGTATTTTCCAGCTTTTGAGGAGCTTCAGATAAGGCAATGTTTGTATAATATGTTTTTAAAGCCATTCTGCACTGAGTAAGTCTCATTCTTTCTTACCCTTCATGAGCTACTCTCTGCAGAGATAAATGCCAGCTGGAGATTCAAAGAATGGGCTTTCAGCCTGCCTGATTCCTGAAGAATCTAGAAGAGAGATTGCTCTTCTGTTCAATTCCTGAATTCCCAAATACTGGCCTCAAAATCTGATCTTTCAATGGCTAGTGGAGGCCAGATGTATGGAGACGTGTGGGAGCTTAATGCCTCTGCTTTCTCTCCAAACATGAGGACTTCGGTTGCCTCTTGAAAGCTTTCTCAAGGGAAAGGATTTGGCTGTTGTTTGGGGAACTGGTTAGCATTAACTTTCTGTGCAATTTCCTGTCACTTGTGAGACAGTGAATGAGCTGAGGAAAGTAGGTGGCCCCACTTTCTCATATATTCTTTTGAAATTAGGATCTTTAGGATATAAAAGCATGGAAAGTTTTCTGGCCGACTGATTTAAAACAAATATCTCACCATGCAGTGTTTTAGCCTAGAGGAAGAGGTTTGAACCTGCATCCTGTGGTAAGGTATTATGCAGTTTTTTCACTTTTTTAACCTCTGTAAGACTTTCTGCAAGAATCTGAGGTTCAGAACCTCATCAGAATGAAAAAGCAATTGTCCATATTTACTTTCCCTGATGAAACTGATGTTTTGCTCCCATTGAGTGGGACAGGTGAGTAACAGACTGCATTTGGTTACAACTATACGAAATGCTGATGCAGCTTAGGTGAGAGAGCAAATGAAGAGCTGGAGTTGTATCAGCAAAGATCTCTTTTCTGTTTTCAGACCAAGTCCGAAACAGCTACTACATCGGTGCTGACGGCTCCCTCAGATTGATGCTCGCCAACGGCATGGAGGTGGCCCTGCAGACCGAGCCACATCTGCTGGCTGGCACCGTCAACCCCACGGTGGGGAAGAGGAATGTCACCCTGCCCATCGACAACGGCCTCAATCTCGTGGAGTGGAGGCAGAGGAAGGAGCAAGCGAGAGGGCAGGTCACCGTCTTTGGACGTCGGCTGAGGGTAAGTGAGATCCACGAGCACTTTTGGCCTCCACTTCCCATCTCATCAGTCCCCAGTCTCATGGCAGAAAGGGATGGGTATGATTTGTATTGTGTGCAGTAGGGATGGAGATGCAGGGCAGAGAACTGGCTGTTCACCCTCAGTGACATAACCTTTATGACTGGAGTATATCATTATGTGTCCTCATGTGCTGATGTTCCCTGAGCCATCAAAGGTGGTACTGCTGATCTCCCTACCAGTCCTCTGCATCACTGGGAATGCATGACCTCCCTTCAGACACTGCGGGTTTAACCATCATCTCAGGCTGTTTAAGCAAGCAAGGGACAGTCATAACTATAAAATACTGCACCAATTAGTGCAGGTGTTTTCTACCTGTGCTGCTGGCAGTGATATAGCAAAGCCTTCTAAGCATATCAGGACAGGCTGAGAGAGCTGGGGCTGTTTTGCCTGAAGAAAAGAAGGCTCCCAGGAGACCTTAGAGTACTTTCCATTACCTAAAGGGGCTCCAAGAGAGCTGGAGAGGGACTTAGGACAAGGGCATGGAGTCAGAGGGAAAAGGACCTCACACTGAAAAAGGGAAGGTTTGGATTAAGCTTAAGCTGCACCAAGGGAAGCTTAGGTTAGACATTAGAAAAAAATTCTTCACTGAAAGAGTGATTGTGCACTGGAATCATCTGCCCAGGGAGGTGGTGGAGTCACTGTCCCTGGACATGTTTAAAAAAAGACTGGATGTGGCACTCAGTGCCATGATTGAGTTGATGAAGATGTGTTAGGTCATAGGTTGGACTAGATGATCTTAAAGGTCTTTTCCAACCTAGTTCATTCTGTGATTCTGTGATTGGATATTAGGAAGAAATTCTTTACTGTGAGGGTGGTGAGGGACTGCCACAGGCCTCCCAGGGATGATGTGGCTGCCCCATCCCTGGAAGTGTTCAAGGCCAGGCTGGATGGGGCTCTGAGCAACCTGCTCTAGTGGAACGTGTCCCTGCCCATGGCAGGGGGGTTGGACCTAGAAGATCTTTAAGGTCCCCTCCTACACAAAGCATTCAATGATTCTACGAATACTGTTCATTCGAAAACCTCAGAAAAAACTCTGGATTCCCGAAATTGCTAGTCTGTTGAACCTGTTGAAGAACTGGGCTCGCAAGGCATTTCACTACAATTGCTATTGTTCCCTGAAGTGTTACAAGCAGCTCCAGCCTGACAGTACTCCCCCTCCAGGAGCGCTCAGACCTTTCTGTGCTAGAGACTGATGTGTTTTGAAAACATTGTTCCGCACAATGCACCTCATACTTGTCAGGGCTGTTTAAAGATCTTGCCCAATAAGCTGTAATTCATCTGCTAACTGCTGGCAAAGCTGGGAACTTGTAATAGCAAGTCCTGTGCACTCACCCTGTACCTTGCTAGTCTCAGAGTCACGGGCTGATGAACGGTTCCTGGGAAGCTGCTCAGCACCTGGCAAATTCAGACCCTCTGAGAAAAATGCTTAGTGCTGTGTAATGCCACCACGGCAAAAGGACTGCAGCTATTTATTCATACTTAAGTTTGGCAGTAAATATCAATGCTCTAGTTTCAGGATATGTGTTTCTAAGTCCTTGCTCTTCACCTCTCCCTATTCCCTGCTGCATGACCCCTGCCACTTCGGTGTGATTCCTCTCCTTGCTCATACTTGTCAAGTATTTCTCTTCAATCTCTCCACCCCAGCCTCTGTTCTTTTCCCCCTGTGTCATCAGTAGCCTCATACTTTGTTACCACAGGAGAAAAAATGCAAACAGTAATGAAAGCTGAAGCTGCTCTTTTAGTGTGAACTGAACTTTCAGTGTATCTGCAGATCAATTGTCATCATCCTTTTTTGTTGGGTTTGTCTTGGGGGGTTATTTTATTTTATTTTAATAGCTGATGAAATTATCAGACAGGTCTTTTTCTGAAAAGAGAGGGCCTTCTGAAATCTGCAGCTGGGTCACAGCTATTTGGTGTTCAAAACAGTTTCCACTCATTAGGCACAGCTCAGCTGCCCGTATCAGTTTTATCTTCCAAAATTTTTGCAGTAGATTCAAACACAGACTGTGTCTGTGTTTTATATTGAACTACAGTTGGAAAAAACACTTGCAAAATGAATTTTCAGGCTGGTTGCTGGTATCCCTATAAATCTGCCAGCATTTATTCATATTTTGAGCCTATCAGGGCCCTTCTAGTGAAGCAGAAGTGCATCTTACGTGGTCGAAAGACTCAGTTATGGCTCTGTTCAGGGGTTCAAAGTAGTTGACGGTGTACAAGATGTCTTAAGCTGTGTGTCTTCGTGCATAGCAGCATCTGCACCCCTTGTACAAAAACCTACAAGGTGCTAATTGCCTCCCTGGAGATCGCACAACATTCAACGTATTCTCTGTGTGATGTTCCCCTCTTCCCTCATACTAATAATTGCTGCTTTCCCTGGCAGGAGAGAAATTTAGGAAAGTTAAGTTCAACATGGTTTTGTTCATTTTGGGAAATGTTACCATTTTCTGCTATATGTGACTAAGTTACTACTTTCCCTCTCCCCTCACCCCACTGCTCACATGAGACAGCAGCAAACACATGGTGCTCCATGGGGAAAGAACATCTCAAAGAGGCTTCAGCATCATTCCATGAAGCCTTTGAAGTGAGGACAGCAGAATCTGGACACTGTAAAAGAGTGATCCTTTCTGGTGTCATCATGTGGATCAACTTTTTATGAGTTGTGCCTCTTCCTCCCACGGTGTGCTTGGGAACTAGCAACCTGCTGCCATGAGCTCAGCCAGCTCCCAGCACGATGAGCCAGTTTCACAGCTGCCTCCTTGACCCTCCCTAGGAAATAATACAGTACACAGTTCCTTATTGCATGGATAATGCACACAGCAGGGACTTCTGCAAGGATGAAGGGAAAGGGGACAGCCTTCATACCTTTTTCCCAGTCCCACCAATGATGGCCTGGCTCTGTACTTGTCCAGGAAGCTGTAAAGCAGCACAAATATGTTAAAGCAGCCCCTTTCACTTTTGCTATCCCACACACCCCATGAAAAGTTGTGTTGCCCTATCCACCCACCCAGCAGTGAGATATTTCTGCAAACTGGCTGGCTGTGAATTCCACCCATCCCTAGCCAACAGCAGCAACAGGCTCCATTTGCAGAGAGAGCATGAGGTAAACCCTGTTTCAAGGAGCAGGACTCCTTACCTTTTTTTTATTAAACAAACTTGAGTTTTTCAATAAAGAAGGATGTAAAATAATCTCTGACAGTAGAGCAAATAGGACAGCAAAAAGAGACAGGGCTGCTGGCTCAGTTCTTTTATTTATTTAACCATGGTTACTCCTGTCATAAGTCATTTTGTTTTTCCCAAGACCTTGGCAGCAGGTTAATGGTGGCATCAAGACCTAGTATCCCAGAAAGCCCCAGAGCCAACATGACCAGAGAGGGATATAGTGCTAACCATTCCTGGTGTGTTGACTAATAAAGATGGTCCAGGATGATCTCCACAATTTCTGCAAGACACTAAGGTCTGGATACGGCCACTCCAGTTTTAGCAATTCGTTGGGAAGTTCCTTTGTTCATCACATGGATGTTGTTGGCTCCTGGAGTTCTCATTGCAGGAGTATTTTTTGCCCTCCCCTGCTGAACATTGCCAGGGTATTTTCATGAGAATTCTCCCCTTTTTTGTGCTCTCATGTTCCCAGGGTAATCAATGCATGTTGTTTAATTATTGTTTAAGCTAACAGAGTGCCAAAGGAAGCATTGGAGAAATCAGAGATAGTAGTGTGTTTATGCTCTTTTTTTTTGCAGAGGAAGCTAGGAGATTGAATAAAACACTGTGGAATATGAGTTTGGGGTTAAATTTAGTCTCTCACACGTTTTAAAGGGGATGTCAAATCCACTGAGAACTGTGGATTTAAATTTACCCTGTCTTGATCCTGTGCTGATCACAAGCCTTGTCAAACAGTCTGAGGGACAAAACCTTTTTGCAGGAGGTTTTCAGACTCCATTCCAGGATAAGGTCTGGGATGGAGGATGGCACCTCATTTAACTGCTCACCATAAAACACAGTTATTGGACTGCAGCCTGCAGCCCTGTCAGTTCTTCTGCAGAAAATTCACTTCCATACAAGGCATGCCCTTGAACAAGGATAAAAAAGATTTAGACCCTGTTCAGAGGCTACTAGCAGGGTAGGGTTCACTTCGCTCATCACCTTGAGGGGTGACTGTTAGCACTGCAGCACTTCTCAGATAAAAGAGACAGTACAGCAAGAAAGCAGAAGAAAACAAATCATTAAAAAATAAAATACAGGAAAAGGGAGATTGGTTCCAACTAGTCGCACAGACCTTGCTTGCCAGAGCATAGGGAGGGTGGAACAATTTATGGCACCGGTCAGGGGGTACAGACATTTGGACTGAGCTTAAGAGCTATTCAGGGACCTGCTGTTTGGTCCTTCCAGCCCAGTGAATGGCACTGCTGCTAACATACTTCTCAGGAAGACCTCATTCAGCCTGGATTACTGTCCCAGCCCTGGAAGAGCTCTTTCCAGCTTTCTTGGCAAAGACCTGGAGCAGAGGAAGCTGCAGCTGCCAGGATGGAGCTGCTCTGTGAATAGATGGGAGGCAGAGATGCTATTACTTCCTGCTTTGCTTTTCTTTTTTTGCAAGGAATTGCCACTCCTGTTTCTCTCTATATAGCAGCAAGCACCTAGGAGATACCAAATTGCTCTTAGTTACACATGTGCATCTGTACTTAGGGTTTTGATACCTTTTTAATTATTTTCCAGCTTCTCCGTTATAGTGGCTGATTTCTTCTCTCCCACTGCACATTTACACTCTATTTCACACGTATTTAATTAGAGCATTGTCTACCTTTCTACAAAGTTTCTTCCTTCAAGTCGTACCTTTTACCATTGTTATTCATAAATTGAAAATCTTTGTTGCACCTGCCTCCTCTCTTACATCATCCTCACACTTACATCATGGCAACAATTCCTTCTCTCCCCAGCTCCTGAGATACCTTCTTTTGAATTCTGGCTTTCTGGTGTCCCCACTGTCTAGGCTTCAGCACAGATGTCTGCTCATGCAAGATGAAGGCACTGCAGTGATTCAGCCTTTTCCTTTGCTGTTCTTCTTGAGGGCTGGAGGAACCTCTCCTCTGTTGGTTCAACCCCATCCATTCTCTTGTTGTTTAGCTCTCAGATACTCCCAAATCCCTAAAAATACAGTAGGAATTCAATCATACATGCTTGGCCATGGAGCAGTGGCCAAGCTCAAAGCTGGAAGGGGCTGAGAACAGTGCTCAGGTGACAGAATTATAGAATCAGATATCGTTCAAGTTGAAAAAGACCTCTAAGATCATCAAGTTCAACCATGCTAAGTCCTACAAGTCCAACTAAAATAAGCACCACCACCACATTTACCATTAAACCATGCCCTCAAGTGCCTGCATGTTTTTGAGCACTTCCAGTCTGGAGGGGCAGTGTTACCAGAGCAGGATAGGGCAGTGTTTTTAACTTGATCTGAAAACCTCATAGCAAGCAGCAAACTCTGGTTTACTGACTGTAGCTGAAGGGCTGCAAAGGGAACTGAAAACCAAGTCAGCTCTTTGGAGTTTGAGATTCGTCCAAGAAGAATCGACGCCCTTCCAGAAGAAAGACATTCACCAGCTGAAAGAAGTTTGGAAATCATGGGATGGAGAAAGAACTATCTTCACTGGCAAGCTCATACTGGAAATATTGCTTTTCCTCCTTTCACTTTGCTGCTGTGGTGATATAGCTTTGTAAGTCTCCTTGCGCACGTGGCTAAACATGAGTTGTATTATCAGCTCCTTTTTGTATTGCTGTGCACTGCAATCCCTGAGTCAAAATGTATTCCTGCTCTTACCTTTGAAGTAGATACCTTTGATCTTTAGAAATGCAGAGGCACTGGAGGTAAGCAGAGTATAATTATGCCACTCTGAATAACCCCAGGACAATGAAGTTAAAGCTCCAGCTCTTACAGGAAAGTTCCTGCTCTGAGTAACATCTACAGTAGTTAAAGCCTCCATATTTCATCTCTGGGGAAAAGCTTAACCTCCAATGCCTGCATTATATTCAGTAAACTCAGAGAAAAGCTCTGATTTCCACTATGTTGGCACAATATCCATCTCTTTTCTACAAGTGTTTTTTGATATGCATGAAAGCAAATGACTCTATATTATAGGTTTGATAAACAGAGTATCTTGCAAATATTCCTTGCAACAAGTTGTCATTCAGTGTTCTATAGGTCACATCTGCTGTAGCAGTCCTAAATCTAGATTTGGGATATGAGCAATGTTCTTTCACTGTGGTGATGTTGCAAAAGTACCATTCTTCTGCCTCTCTCATCACTGAAGTCAATAAAAGCAAGGTTAGGGCAACTCTTTGCTTTAAAAACTGTCTTATCCAGAGGCAATGAACAGCTGGATGCTCTTCAGTGCAGTATAAAGAATATTTGGTGAAACAAGGCTAGTCTTTCTAACTTAAACTGTTTCCAGCTTCCTAATTCTCCATCTTTTTCCTGTAGGTTCACAACAGAAACCTGCTGTCCCTTGACTTTGATCGTGTGACAAGGACTGAGAAAATCTATGATGACCACCGCAAGTTCACGCTCCGCATCCTCTACGACCAGGCAGGGAGGCCCAGTCTCTGGTCGCCCAGCAGCAGACTGAACGGGGTCAATGTCACCTATTCCCCAGGAGGCCACATTGCAGGGATTCAGAGGGGCACAATGTCAGAAAGAATGGAGTATGATCAGTCTGGCAGAATTACATCCAGAATCTTTGCTGATGGTAAATCGTGGAGCTACACCTACTTGGAGAAGGTAAGAATACTCTTACCACTCAGAGATGATGCGTTTGAGACATGTGGGCTTTACTCCTTTGACATCACTACAGCTGCACTCCTTCATATCAGCTAATTGCTGGTCCTTATGGTCCAGTACTCCTCTTCTGTCCCACTAAGATGCACATAGTGGTTTTGGTGTCAGACCACCACAGAGCAGTTGAAAATTGTCTGAGATGTTTTTTCCCAGTCATGCTGAGAGCATGTGAACAGTAAAGCTTTGGCATGTCATTTTTTAAGCATAATCTTGCTTTATTGAGTTAACTGCAATATATACTCAGCAGTATAGTCAGATAAAGTCAGCAGAGTGAACAGTAGGAATTTCCAGTAGGATTTTCCATGTGCAAACTAGCCATATAGTCTGACATCCTGCCTTCTTTGAGTGGCCCATTCCTGCTTACAGAAATACATGTAATCAATAAGTGAGGCATTAATTCAGCCACACTGTTGTAGCACACTTTGCAGTGTTTCCCGAGACCTGCACTCCATAGACTGGCACAGAACTTTTATTTTCTGGGTATTACCATTCAGCATTACACTGCCCAGTGACCCATAGATCCATATGCTATATACCTGGGGCTGGAATTTTTTATTCCTGGCTTTTGAATAGTGCCTATCCCTAAAACAGTTTAAGGAAACTGTAGTTGTACCATATCTTTTAAAAAGGAAAAAGTATTGACTTACTCCTTGTATCATACAATCTATGTCAATTGTTTGTTACAGGCAAAACAAAAAAAAAAATCTCAGAACAAATAAGCATGCAGGCAGAACTTTGGAGGAAGAGCATAATAGAAGATGGGGTGACACAATGAATTAATTCAGCATTGGAGGGTGTTGAGGGATACTTTTTCAAGCATTGTTTAAGTAGCTCTACCAATTTTACTTAGTTACTTTTCAGAGGCTACTGGCACAGGGAGTTTGGTAAAACAGCTACAGGGTACTGATTTGAAAAACTGAGCATTCTTGGACCTGCCTCACTGCATTAACTGCTTTTCGACTGACCCAGTTCTGTTTGGGCATACTTGAGGTGCCATACGCAGCTCCTTACCTCTCACAGTTGAATTCTATGGGTGTAGAGATTTGTCTCACCCTGCTCTTTGGATTGGGGAAATTTACAGGTTTTGTGAGAGTATAATTTTGCTCAAAAAACAGGGATGTAATCTATACTTTTCTTCTCCCCATCCAGTCCATGGTGCTGCTCCTTCATAGCCAGAGACAGTACATCTTTGAGTTTGACAAGAATGACCGGTTGTCATCAGTGACTATGCCCAATGTTGCCCGTCAGACTTTGGAAACCATTCGTTCCATTGGTTACTACAGGAACATTTACCGGCCACCAGAAGGCAATGCCTCAGTAATTCAGGACTTCACAGAGGATGAGCAGCTCCTCCACACTTTGTACTTGGGCACAGGGAGACGTGTCATCTACAAGTATGGGAAGTTGTCCAAGTTAGCTGAGATGCTCTACGACACCACAAAGATCAGTTTCACTTATGACGAAACTGCGGGCATGCTGAAGACTATAAACTTACAGAATGAAGGGTTCACCTGCACAATCAGGTACAGACAGATAGGACCCCTCATTGACCGACAGATTTTCCGCTTCACTGAGGAGGGCATGGTGAATGCACGCTTTGACTATAACTATGACAACAGCTTCCGAGTGACCAGCATGCAAGCGGTCATCAACGAGACACCTTTGCCTATTGATCTCTACAGGTACGATGATGTGTCAGGCAAAACTGAGCAATTCGGTAAATTTGGGGTCATTTACTACGATATCAACCAGATTATCACCACTGCTGTCATGACCCACACTAAACACTTTGATGCCTATGGCAGGATGAAGGAGGTCCAGTATGAGATATTCCGGTCTCTCATGTACTGGATGACTGTGCAGTATGACAACATGGGGAGAGTGGTTAAGAAAGAGCTGAAGGTTGGCCCTTACGCAAACACAACTCGTTACTCATATGAATATGATGCTGATGGCCAGTTGCAGACTGTGTCTATCAATGAGAAACCTCTCTGGCGTTACAGCTATGACCTAAATGGAAACCTCCATCTATTGAGTCCGGGGAATAGTGCCCGCCTTACACCACTCAGGTATGACCTCAGGGATAGGATTACTAGACTGGGGGACGTGCAGTACAAAATGGATGAAGATGGCTTCCTGAAGCAAAGGGGCAATGATATTTTTGAGTACAATTCAGCTGGCCTGCTCATCAAAGCCTACAATAAAGCAAGTGGGTGGAGTGTGAAGTACCGCTATGATGGCCTAGGAAGGAGAGTCTCCAGCAAAACAAGCCATGGCCATCACTTGCAGTTCTTCTACGCAGATCTGACCAACCCAACCAAGGTCACCCATTTGTACAACCACTCGAGCTCTGAGATCACCTCCTTGTACTATGACCTCCAAGGCCACCTTTTTGCGATGGAGCTCAGCAGCGGCGATGAATTCTATATAGCCTGTGACAACATTGGCACTCCTTTGGCTGTCTTCAGTGGGACTGGCTTAATGATCAAGCAGATACTGTACACAGCATATGGGGAGATCTATATGGACACTAATCCCAACTTCCAGATCATCATCGGCTACCATGGAGGACTCTATGACCCCCTCACGAAGCTTATCCACATGGGGCGGAGAGACTACGACGTGCTAGCGGGTCGCTGGACAAGTCCAGACCATGATATGTGGAAGCATCTGAGTAGCAATAACATAATGCCTTTCAACCTGTATATGTTCAAAAACAACAACCCCATTAGCAATTCTCAGGATATCAAATGTTACATGACAGGTAAGACGTTTAAATTAATTAACATTTTCACAAGCTTGCCATCAGCAAATAGGTGTCATGGTCTAACCCCAGATGGAACTAAGCTACACACCACTCAATCCGCTGCTCAGTCACTCCTCCCAGGTGGGATGGGGGAGAGAACTGAAAAAGTGTGAAAATCCATGGATTGAAATAAAGGCAGTTTAATAGGAAAAGCAAAAGCTGCTTGTGCAAGAAAAGCAAAACCCCAAATTCATTCACTACTTCCTATCAGCAGGCAGCCACCCCCAGGACAGCAGGGCTCCAGCCCACAAAACAGTGGCTTGGGAAGACGAACACCATCACTCCAAACGTCCTCTCCTCCCTTTTTCCTCCTCAGCTTTACATGACCCCCCATGGGCTGGGGTACCCTTTGGGTCAGTCAGGGTCAGCTGTCCCAGCTGTGTCCCCTCCCATCTCCTTGTGCACCCCCAGCCCCCTCGCTGGTGGGGTGGGGTGAGGAGCAGAAAAGGCCTTGGTTCTGTGTGAGCACTGCTCAGCAGTAACAAAACCATCCCTGTGTTATCAATGCTGTTTCCAGCACGAATCCAACAGACAGCCCCATACCAGCTTCTGTAAAGAAATTTATCCTCCCCAAAACCAGTACAATAGGTAATTCCTCTCTCAGTGTCCTGATCACCATGAGATTTTCCGTTCTTTAATTAATGGACGTAAGTTTTAGTTTGCCAGTTGACCCCCATGTACAGGGCATGTTTAATTCATTAGCATAGATGGAGATTGTAATTCCCAAGCCTGTTTCCTTTTCTCTTCTTAGATGTTTGTTCTTTTTATTTTGCTTAGAGTTTTTTGTCCCCTCAGATACCTGAAGTTTAGCTACCAGTTAATGTCCTGATAACCTTTTTCTTTGTAGAGGGGCAGCTCTGTTTACACAGTTTTGCCTAGAGATTTATTTGCAACTAAACAAATGGCATACAGATTTGTTTTAGCAGAATGGCAAAGCGATTTAAGCCTTTCATTACAGTCAGCCATTTCACAGCGTCTACATGACTACTGCACTACTGGCTATGTAGTTCAAAGTTAATCTGCCCCACAGAATGAACAGTTTCTACAAAAAGTCAATAAAAGAAGGTGCTTTAGACATAGAGACCAGATTTTGGGGCACACCTACCCCAAAGCTTGACACAATCTCTGAACTGCTTCCCCTGAAACTTTGTAAAATCGCTGTAATATGAGCTCTGGGGTATTTTTACAGAAAATCCTTTTATATGTTAAATGTCCTTCCTATATTCATTGAATCATAGAATCATTTAGTTTGGAAGAAACCTTTAAGACAATAAAGGTCTTTTTATTATTTATTACTGTTAACCCAGCACTACCGCATCCACCACTAAACCATGTCCCTAAGTGCCTCAACTACATGTCTTTTAAATCCCTTCGGGGATGGTGTCTCCACCACTGCCCTGGGCAGCCTCTTCCATTGCGCGACAACCCATTTTGTGGAGAAATTTTTCCTAAAATCTAATCTAAATCTAATCTGGTGCAACTTGAGGCCATTTCCTCTTCTCCTATTACTTCTGTACCTGGGAGAAGAGACCAACCCCCATCATACTGCAACCTTGTTTCGGGAAGTTGTAGAGAGCAATAAGGTCACCCCTGAGCATCCTTTTCTCCAGGCTAAACACCCCAGCTCCCTCAGCTGCTCCTCATCAGACTTGTGCTCCAGACCCTTCCCCAGCTCCGTTGCCCTTCGCTGGACGTGCTTCAGCACCTCAATGTCCTTCTTATACTGAGGGGCCTAAAACTGAGCACAGGATTTGAGTTGTGGCCTCACCAGTGCCGAGTACAGGGAGACAATCATTGCCTGGGTCCCGCTGGCCACACTATTGCTGATACAGGCCGGGATGGCACTGAGCTTCTTGGCCATCTGGTCACACTTGCATGTTTGCTGCCATCCCCTGCCTGTGCTGAGATGGCAGCCTGAAGGACCTCACCATCACGCTGTCCCACTACCATTAGTGTGCTGCCCCCAGGATTATCTCTAGCCAGCTTCCTTTTATCCCTTTCCCCCTTCAAATCTAGTTTCGTACTAGTTTCATACCGTGTGCAACAGTAGTAGCAATGTTTGAGAAGACTTTTTGGTGGGACTCCTTTCTAGACACTTGCCATTGAAAAACCAAGTGCCACAATCACAAATCAAATGTACATACTTCTTACGGAGAGAGAATTAATTTTTAAATGCTCCTGCTGTATCTATCACAACCTTCTCATATTCAACAATAATTGCATTCCCCTGAGGTACAAGATCTACTTAATACCAAATAAATGTTACAAAATAAAAATCCTGGGTTTTCGATTCTGCTTGTTTTTCTAGACATTAGGGTTTGTGCTTTCAGGTTCTTCTGCAATAGTTATAAGGATTAGATCATGGGGATTTTTAATGAAAAGTTGTTTTCTCCAGAGCTGAGAAGATGATGCCATGAGGGAAGTAAAATATGTCACAAGATGCAGGCTAAGATGCTGTATGTTGCTCTCACTCTGATAATTAAGGCTGGGAGGGAATACCTCAAGATAACTTTTCCTATCAAAAAATGTTTATTTGTCAAAACGGAATTTGTTTATGGGGGAGGGTTGAGCTTGAGAGATTTCTTAGCAGAAGCCAAAACAGCTCTCAAAATTGTCTACATGACAAATTCCAAAATGGCCTTAAAGAAAAATTTGTTTTGTATTTTCAACCTTTTCAAGTTAAGTGTAAACTAATGATTGGAAACTGGAAAAGAAAAATACGGAATCAAAACCAAAATGGAGTTTAATTCAGAAGTTATTTGAAATTTTTCATTTGAACTGATTTAGTTTTTGAACTGTTGCTTTGTGACATATTAACAGATTTTTGTTTTCCTGCTCAAGCTAAGACAGGACAAAATATTTTTTCTAGCCCTGTGTTAGATCAGGTGCATAGCTTCCCACACAGCTCTGACAATAAAATCAAGATGTCCAAATCTGATACACTAATATTTTATATGCACCAAATAATTTTTTCCATGGTCTTGTAAGTTCTATTTTTAGTTTTTCAAGAATACAGAGCCCAAATACATTTTTAAAGTTTCTCCCCTCCCAGTGCGTGGAAGAAGCAGGCCATGTTGTGGGATGAGTGCTGTGACGTGAGGCTGCTGCCCCAGTATTTCTTTCTGCTCAGGCTTTCAGGCACCTCATGGGCAGGACCCATGATAAGACTCTCCTTGTCATCACAACCAAATCTGCCCAGATCTGGACACAGGGGACCACTTTCTGTCCCTCCATTCCCACGCTGGGACCTGCTTGTACTTAGGGGAGCTCAGTGCCCAGGACGTGGGTGACCAACACGTGCTTTGGTCCACAATGATGAGGTCCCTGAGCTTAGAGATACAAATTGAAGGTATGTGGAGGGGAGAGCAGGAGAAGCAGGTATTTATGTTTTGAGAGGCCCATTGTTAAACATGAATATTTTAGTGATTGTACACTTCATGGCACAGAGCTTTACTGCCAGCTTCAGCAATCCTGATGGATTGAACTGACATTTCCATTACATGTGTCTGCATTAAGCACTCTTTTTCTTTGCCCTCAAATGAATTTACTGTGAAATGTGTTGGCAGGGTTACTGTAGCTGAAAAAAACCTCTGTGATGGGAAATGTACTTTTCTGTCAAAAAAGTTGTCACTGCCTCCTGGCAAATTAGTATTTTCCCCTCTGTTTTCTCAGCTCCACACCTTCCTCCCATGGTTTTGGGTTGTTCGTTTTGGGGTTCTTTTTTTTGCTTATGGGTATTCCAGCACCTCTTCCCAAAAAGAAGAAACTCCTGTTTGCAAATGTTTTGGAAGTCAGTTTTCTGAGAAATATAAAAAACCCCCCTGTCTTGGATATTTCCAGACACGTTACATATTTTTCAGCAGTTCAGCATCCATGCTCTGAATTCTTTTTAGCATTTTTGAAGTGCTTGGGAAATCATTCCTGCACCAATGCTGACCTTCACTGGTTTACTTTGTTCTCCTTTCCACCTGGTCCACAATATGTACATCAAAGTTCTTCATTTGAGATAAGAAGGATTTGAAAGCAGGCTGGCTCAGCACTAGGCAACAAAATAATCAAATAAGCCTTTTCATTTCTTTCATACCCCCCCAACCTCTCTGTTTCAAAGACACTCCAAAAACAATCTGTACATTGAGTGAACAGAAGTGTTTTTATTACAGAAATCCTCCCTCTTCCACATGGATTGTCGCAAGGGCTTTTTGGACATCTGCCCAATCGCAACATTTTGGCCTGTAGGAAAACAAGCAATAAATAGTGTGTTTGTTTGGCTCCTGATTCTGCAGTCATCTGGAACGGCGTTATTTGCCACTTGCATCCATAATTTCTTTTCCAACCAGTTCTTCAAAACATTCATTTAGGCTCATGGGAATAGAGAAAAAAAAATTCAAAGATGCATATCTGATTATTTAATCTTTTTTTGTCTTCAGATTGTTCCAACAATGCTTATTGAGTTTAGCAAAATGAAAATCAAGCCTTTGCACTTCCAGCTTGAAGCACAGCAAGCACCAAAAAAATTCCAGTTACATCCAGACACTTGAGACTCCTGGGAGCTGATATTAGTTAAACTTTACCTTCATACCTTTCTTTTCCTTGCAATTGCTATTTGTGTGCCAAATGCACACCGTATTTCTCAGGGACTGTGGCAGGTGTGTCCTCTGGAGCTGAGTGAAGGCAAACAAGGTGTGCTCATCAAATGCTCTCAAGTTAAGGGGGGAACTGATGTTAATCCCAAGGAGATCTAGGAGTTACCCAAGCTCATAATTTTCTCCTCCAGCAGTTTAACTTTAATCTGTTATTCCTAGTAGCTGTGCAACCAAAAATCAAGGAAGACTTTGTGATCTACTGGCAAGTAAATGCAGGAATGGTGTCCCAAATGGCTGGTTTTCCATCATGTTCCATTTAGTGCCAGTGGTCCCTCATTTGCATAAAACAATAGTTTATCACTAGTAGCCACCAGTTTTTTCACCCTCCATGCATATTTTTTAAGGCATTTGTAAAAAGTACCCAAGCAAAGTATCTGTCTTGTATCTGTACACTTATTTTCACTTTAATGTACCTTGCAGGTAGTATGAAGGCTGACTTTAAATGTCATTATAAAAGATGATATGACTTTACACTGGTTTACTACTCTAACTACAGCTTCTTTATTAAAGATGTAGCTCTGTAAAGGGGAAACTCTGGACTGAGGTGGAAATGCCATGGAATAAGCAGCTTGTCCAGAGCCTCTTCCATGAGCGCCTGCTAAATGCCTGTGCTGTCCATCCTGGATGTCCTGGTATTCTGGCTCATAGCTCTAAATTTAGTCTTCAGCCTGCAGGCCTTTTGAGAGTCCTCAGGGAGAGAAGTATTGTGGCTGAGGTGTTCCGAGCTGACTGTAGGACTGGACAACACTTCCCATTTGGCTGGAGCATCTCAGCCTCCACGTGTACTGCTGTTCCTGCACTTGTGCACACCTTCAAGCACTGCTTGGTTTCTGCTGATGAAGGGCAGACGTGAAGTTGGCTTTGATTTGGACCATGTGCTCACTGCCAATGTTTCCGTTTCAGAGCTGGGAAAGTGCAGAATTTGGGTCTGCCTGGAGGTGGAAAGTCCAGATTTTGGCACATGGCTCTTTCCAGGACCATTAAGATTTCTGCTCTTCACACAAAGCAGGCACTTAACCATTTTGTCCAGAGTGCTACAGTGCCAGCCACCATGGGGTCCTCCGCTGGACCTTCTCCGGGGCAATCCTGCTTGAGAGATCAGATAATCTCATGAATGTTTCTCTTCCCTTCCAGATGTCAACAGTTGGCTGCTCACCTTCGGGTTCCAGCTGCACAATGTCATCCCCGGCTACCCCAAGCCAGACATGGATGCCATGGAGCCATCCTATGAGCTAATCCACACACAGATGAAAACCCAAGAATGGGACAATAGCAAGGTGATCCATGTAACTCCATACCGTATCTCATGCCCTTATCAGCAAACTATCCATTTGCAATGTTGATTGAAAAAGCTTCTACCAGCATGTTGTGAGGTTAAGAGCAAGTCAGACCCCATTCCTGTATTGAAATCCAACCAAATAATCACATCTTAAGTTCCCTACTGCCATAGTGCTTTTTCCTGTGATATTTTCTGGTGGTTGCTCGATGGAGTGGTGTGTTACTGTTTCTTGCTCCTACAAGAGGCCCTGTTATCACATATTGTAGGCTAAATTCAAGCCCTTTGCACTCAGGATTCCTAGAAATTAAAAATAAAAAAGCAAATCTTGATACAGAATAAGTTTATAAAGATTTTTTTTTTTGTTCTAGAAACTTATTCAATCTGGTTTAAAATGTCTTAAACAAGAAGTCCCTCTACTTCCATAGGAAACTCTTCTGCATTGCAGAGAGTCTTGCCAGAAAGAATTTTTAGATGAATATTAAACTTTTACTTTACCTGAGCGGGTTTAATCCCATGTAACTGTGTCCTGCTTTCAAAAACAGGCTTGCATCCCAAGCCATTTTGGTAGATGCTGGTGCAAAATTCAGTGATAAAATTGGCAAGAAAAAAGCTTTTGCAGCCCAGTAATTTCCCCATCTTCCTATTGGGAATTACTCGGCTGAAAGCTGGAGGCAGCACTGTTAAAGGTTAGAACGCAGGGTCAGGATTTGAGAGCCCTGGGTTAACTCCCAGCCCTACTGCTTATCGGTGGATGACCTTGAAAATGTCACTTACCTCTCAGGGTTCTCTTTCATCTCGTAGCCTGATTGTATTCCGGGGGTGCTTTCATCTGTTTAGTCCAAATCCTCTTAAGTCTGAACTCCCACTTGCTATTGCTGTGTGTTCAAACATTGCAAGAGAGTGAGGCTCCAACGTGCTTGGGGAGATCTGGACATGCTCTCAACATTTCTGCTAATAAAACAATAACAGTAGGTGATGGAATTGATTCCATCTGCCCTGCTAGCCTCTCTATCTATGACTTCACTGAAATCTTGATGTCCTGCAGCAGATTCTTGAGGTACACATCTTAAACCAGGAGGTCACATCTCCTGAACCACAAAGGTATCATTGAGAGGTACTAACAAATTTCTGTAGATTGATAATAGTTGTGTGTCAGTCCATCATTGGTACTGAGCCTCATAACCATGGTGAAGACAAGTTAAAATGTACCAGCTTCAACTTCAACAAGAAATTTATATGAAGTGTCACTTAATAATACAGGAGGAACTAAAAAAAAAATGCCTTTTGCTACCACGACTGAGTTGATGCTTGAAAACTATTAGAGTGCAGTAACTCAGTTGTGTTATGGAGCTCAGAGACTCCCTTTTTGTTTCATATTTCCTTGGATTAAACAATAAAATGCTAATGAAACAATAACAGAAGTTATTTCTGTAATGAGGGAAAGCCTCAGGATTTTTCTTCCTCTCTGATGTGACACAGTCTCCCTGGGCAAAGCTGTACAGGGCTAGGCAAACAGGAAAGGCTCATCCAGAGACTGCACAGAAGACCATCTCTGTATTGTTATGTGCAGTAGATAAAACTGTCACAGAACCACCACAGAAATTATTATGAGTAGTCTTATTGTATTATTCTTTTATCATTAGTTCATTATGTGTATTATAATGTGTATATATATATAACTTTTTTATGTGTGTTAAAGTATCATTGTTTGACTTATTAAATAGCCAAGTAACTTGAGTGACAGCTTGAGGTGAAGACTGACCCTTGCTCATACAGGCAGATAAGCTAGAAATAAAATTGAAGAGAACCCTCCCTTCCATCCACCCATTTTAAGTGAATCTGCCTGAATGAGTAATAAGAAGAAAAGAAAATCTCCACATCCCTCACAGGTTTTTAAAGCCAGAAGCTGCAGTGAGGACTGTGCAGGGACCTGCTCGTTAAAAGAAGGCTTTATACAGCTGTCATGCTTCCAGATGAGTCACTCTGCACTTATATGTTGAAAGTGGAATTTAACCATTGCAGACTGTTCCGTATTTTTCCCCTGTGTTATGACAGCAACAAAACATGAGCATTTTTATTTCAGTCTACAGTTGCAGGATCATGCTGTGATAGCAAGCAGTTCTTAAATGCTCTAGAGCAGGCTTCCCTTGCTTTCTTTCACACCCAGGATATTGTAGGCACATATTTGCTTATACCAAATTCATTCACATATGATACCTGAACACATGATCCATTTTCTCCTACGCCTATCCGTGCATCCAACACTGATGTTTCACATAAAGTTCTGTTCACTTCTAACTCTTCCAGGCATCAATGCATGCTCCCAGACACAGTGCAGCCCTCCTTCCCACTGGTTGTCTCTGTATTTATTGTAGAAGCATGCATAAGAGACTATAAACTTCTGAAAATTTCACATAGGAAATTACAAAATTAAACCAAGGTAAGTGGAAGCATAGGAAACACTTTCAGATAATAGGACTGATCAAACTGCAAAATGGTCTTGCAGAGCATACAGAGTAAGCTCTAGATCTTTTGTCATTTAAAGGTAGCCTGGACAAGGCATTGATCGCTGAATGATGTACCACAACTTTCTCATCTCCATGTCTTCTGATCCCTAGTTTCTCTGGGTCACATACCTCCTTGTGATAGACCAAAGTATATTTGAGCTACTCCACTGGCTTTGCTGATCGAAGCTATGGCCCAGCAGATTGAGTCTGTTCTTTTATTAGAGAGGAACAACTAACAGGAGCACAAGGGCAAAGCAACTAACGCCCATAAATGGCTGCTTCATCTCTCTTCAGAGTGCATAACCAGAGGGCCCTAGCGTCTCCTTCCAAAACATTTGTGGTACTTGCCTTGCAGGTCTGGAAGACAGGAGAGATAATTCTGACTTTCAGCATCCACCACCTCAAAAACAGCCAGCATGTCATAAACCTTGCACTAATCCCCTGAAGCTCTGAAGTGACATTTAAAATCCAATACTCCATTGTGCAGCACTTCTCCCCCCTCCTCCTCCCCACGACTGTGAGGCTGTCACTAAATTGTTTGTTGAACAAGTTCAGTGTTATTGGCCACTGGGGGCCTCTGGGTGACCTCTGGCATATTGTGGAACTGCTGCACCTGAATCCAATTTCTCTTCTGGTTTTTTGTTGGGATTTTTTTTTTCCACTTTCCTTTCGTCTTGTTGAGCTGTCAGGTAATTGTTGGAGCCAGAACAACTCTATTTCCAGGGAGGGGTGTTTTGGAGTCAGCACTTGTATCATTATCTGCATCCTGTTATAACTACCCTTCTTTCTATCCCATGGGCACTGTCTCCAGGAAGGGTCCTGTTTTCTGCAGTGCCTGTTACAGGCTTTGCTGGAGAAGTAGTTTTTGGCATCCCCTCTGGAGCACCATTTTGGAGGCAAGGGCTGCTCTGGGGTGCTCAGCCAGGAAGTGAGCGATAGGGCTGTGCTTTCTGGCAGAGCTTCTTCCAAGGACAATCTGTTTGAGGGATGGGCTCTGCCAGTGTTCATCATTCAGGGAAGACATCCTGACGTTTCAGGTGCTTTGGCCTGGGCTTGGACCATCATACTCTCTGCACGTCCATCCGTCAGCCCCCAGTTATGTTTTACAAATGTAGTGGTCAGTTTTCAAAGGATCTAATGCAGGGAAGGGAGTTGAAGTCTTAAAAGACATTAAGCTCCTGAGGATTTATGAAAATAGATGAGCAATCTGAAAAATTATGAGCAAGAGAAGGAGGCAAATCTTCTCACTTCTCCACACTTGAAATCTGCATAATGAACTCAACCTTGTTATCCCCCTAAAGCAGTGTACAGTGGTGGAGTGGAGGAGAGATCTGTCCTCTGAGCCCCTGAGTCAGTGCTCCTGTTCGGCTCATTCCCAGCCAGGCAGCATCCAGAGCATCCTTGCTGGCCCATGGCTCACCTCTGCTGCCCCACGTTGCCTCTCGGCCAACCCGCCTGCAGTGCAGCCGTGCTGGTGGGCACATCCCAAGGGAGACTTGTCTCCAGGTGGTGGCCACGTGCAATATAGGGAGGAGGTTGATGGCTGAAAAATGGTTCTGTTAACAGAGAGCTACAGGGTGAATAAAAAGGGGGCCTATAAAAAAGAAGGAGAGCAACTTTTTACACTGGTAAATAGAGATAGGTCAAAGGGGAACAGTTTTAAATTAAAACAGTAGAGATACAGATTAGATGTTAGGAAGAAACTCTATATCCAGAGAGCAGTGAGGCACTGGAACAGATTGCCCAGACAAGATGCAGATACCCCATCCCTGGGATTGTCCAAGGCCAGGTTGGATGGGGCTTTGGGCAGCCTGGTCTAGTGGGTGGCATCCCTGGCCATGGTGGGGGATTAGAAGAAGATCATCCTTTAGGTCCCTTACAGACCAAGCCTTTCTGTGATTCTATGATAAATAGGAAGGAGTTAAAAATGAATCATATATCAGAGAAATTGTAACTTCCAAGCCTTTTGGAAAAAGTAGCTTTCTGCGTTGTAAGCCATATGGTGGTAAGAGAAACGCCTATCTGTCTATAATGGCACAAGGATAGAAAGAAACTTGGAAACGTGTTCACGTATTTCACATCTTGGATCCTTGATGGGAAATTAAAGCTTTCAGTCTCACACTGGAAGGCGGTATTTAAAAACAACAGATGATAGGATCTGGCGATGGTATTTGGAATCCTCAAGACGTGCCGGCAAAATGCAAGAGGCTATTCAGAGATCCCGGTAATGTGCCGCTCTCCTGAGCTTTGTGCAGCAGAGAACAAATGATGAAGGTCGTTCTCTTCTCTCCAAAGGGTTGTTACTAGATAAAGTGAAATGTCACCTAAGGACATCTGATTAAAAAAGACTGTGAGGAAAAACAAACCCAGCATATTTGTCACTCACATCGAGCAACAAATATTGAAATAAAATAACGATGAATTCCCTTCTTTCTTCTGTAAAACTGGTTTATAGATGCCTTGGTTTACAGTTGCTAAAAGCAGCAGCATTTTTTAGAGAATAGCACATGCCACTGCAGCTTTGGATGGAAATTTTCTGTTTCTTTTCCTTTCCAGTTCATTGAAATGAGTTCTAAGATTAAACAGAAATGGTAATTTCAAAGTCAGGGATACACTGCCTCTTTGAACTACGTATAATCTGTTTGTCTCCACCCTCTTTATATTCACAGCACAGCATACACGCTGGCTGTGCTCTGGTTTGCTTGACTTTCGTTGGTTGGGGGTTTTTTTCTGTTAGATGTGTTTGCTTTTCCCTTTAAAGGAGTGCTGTTCCCAAATACACTCTTTTGTCAAAGAAATGCACTCAAAAAAGTCATTTCAAAGACACCCTGGTCTTGTTTTCAAGGTAACAGAGATGCATTTAGTTATTGAAATAGTTGATAGCTAATAGTTAAGTTTGAGCAACCTGGTGTAATGGATGGTGTCCCTGCCCATGGCAGAAGGTTTGGAACTAGATGATCTTTAGGGTCCCTTACAGCCCAAACCAATCTGTGATTCTAAGTGATGGTGAATGTTCAGCATTACAGCTTTGCATGTCTCATTTCCCACTTGCCTATGTGAAAAAAAGATGGGGAGAGCCCAGAAGTAACCGGTCCTCAATAGAGAACCATTTGGTTGCACTTTTGTTCTTAATTAAGACACCTAAAGGTAGGTCTTTGCCTGTGAATTTAGTATCTGGTGATGTCCAGATCCACTGGTTTGCTGAGGCAGCCTAATTTGGAGGCACTCATAGCGAATCTTTACCTAATAATTTGCTCATAATTGAAAACACACTGGAGTTCCTGCAGCTCATCAGGAATAAGGTGATGGAGACAAAATTCAAGGGGAATGGGGGCAATTTCTGATAGGTATTATTTGCCCATGCCCACTACTGTCTGATCGCCCCAAGCTGCCTTCCCCAAGGTGATAATCAGTGGATGGTGCAATTAATTCTAGGGACTCTTTATCACTCAACTGCTAGTAAACAAGGTGATATATATATATAGATGGTGATACATAAGTGATCACAGGACATAGCAATGTAGCACAGAAGACCTGATTTACATCCTTGAGTGAGCAGTGATTCGGTGGGAGTGCTGAGAGATGCCTTTTCCCATCGCTGGTAAATGTTACTGAGGCAAGTTGGAAGGGCAACATGACATACAAAGTGGTAAAGGGACCACCTAAGGTCAACCCCTATGAGACACACCCAAGAAGAAGAACTCTCCATTTAAACCTCTTTGAAGAGGAAAAAGCTAATTACCAAGGCTGTGCAGTGTGCACTTGCTTAGAACAGTAAGTGTTTCATGGAGCCTAGAAGCCTAATTGTTCCATGTCCATCATCACTGACATCTACATTAATTACGTCCATTTTTTGCATAATTAGAGAACTTAACGCAATTGGCAGAGAAGCTGGGCTCAGCTCCCTGTCAGTCTGTTAATTATATTGCTCTCTGGGTGGTGTGTGAGATGCCCCACAGGCAGGATGGAGAAAACCAGAAAGAGCTCCTTTTTCACAGGAGACTGGTTCCTGCTCCACCTGCTATGCTGTCAATCAGAAAGGGAAAAGGAGAAGGTACACCAGCCTGCTCAGCACTTTGATTAAAAGTTATTTCTGGGAATTTTAATGTTTTACAACCCAAAATGTGCTTTTGACGTTGTGTTCCTCTATTCCCTTATAGTTTCCTCTTTTATCAGTCAAAACTGCTCATAACTTCTGAGTGAGTTCCAATGCTCAATCCTTTAATTTATTTTTTTTAATGCTTTATGACTCTTCCCTGGAAATGGCCACCATGGAAATGAGGGTTTATTTCACTTCCCTCACCATGTTACAAGTCTTGTTTGAGAGGTCCACACTGAAATGCCTGCATCATCTGAATTTTCTTCTTGCACCCAGGATGTGAGCATTTAGGTCGTGGACATTTTAAGGCAATATCCTTCATGGGTGTTAAATTTCCTCAAAATAATTGGAATGGAGCAAACTTTTCTTTGTAGCCTATTTTTAATCCTGGGCATCATTACATTATTGAACTGAGCCGTTGGCACTGCCAGGAGAGTTTTGTCATAGAATCCTCTTGCTTTTGTGAAATTTGAGCAAATAATTGTTCGCGAGCAGGAGTCTGTAAGAAGCCGGCGCTGCCATGAATTGATGAGAGCATTTCCAGTGCATTTTGCAGTAATGATGAGCTGCTGACTCGCTGTGTGCTTGCTCCATTATACACTAACAGCAAAAGTGACTTTGTATTGCACCCAACTGCAAATGATCTGGGCTATTGTCTCTCAGCAGTTTTGCTTCAATGTAAGCCAAAACTTGAGCATCAGGTGTGGTTGGCCTTAACTCAGGGAGCCTGGCAAATTGTAGAGAGTTTGCAGGAAATAGATTTTGAATTTAATGCCTTCCTTGAATTTTGAACAACCTGCTTTGGCCAGGCTGAAATGGAATACAGAGGGGTTATGGCCACTCTGAGGGTCATACAGGTCATGCAGGGCCTTTGAAGGCAGCACAAGTAGTTACAAAGTGGAGTTAAAATAGAAGAAACTTTTACAAATGTTTCCACACTTCACAGAAAATCTGAAAGCATTTGGTAAAGCAGCATGGCCACAAGATGAATTGTTTCTTACATGCAGAAGAACACTGAAATGCAACCTAAAAATCTGTGTCCAAATTCAACCCTCACACTACTGAGGCAAAAAATCCTTTTCTACCTCTACATCCTTCTATGTCTATGAGATTAAATACAGTTCAGTTTACAGAAACAATAAACATTAGGGGGACAACACATCTCTTTCATGAAAAAGAATTAAAATTCTAAAAAATGTGATAAGGGGAAAAAAAAAAACGGAGCTCCTCACTACATGTTTCCAGTATGTTCTCCTGCTCTCCAGCATCCTAATAATGCCTTTGGGTCATCAGGTTTCTCCTTCTAATATGTATTTCTCTTCTTTCTCTCCCTGCTCAGTCCATTTTGGGGGTCCAATGTGAAGTGCAGAAGCAGCTGAAGGCCTTTGTCACCCTGGAGCGCTTCGAACAAATCTACAGCTCCAGCATCGCTGGGTGTCGGCATGTCAAGAAGAACAAGAACTTTGCTTCTGGAGGCTCCATCTTCGGAAAGGGCGTCAAGTTCGCCATGAAGGATGGGCGCGTGGCCACTGACATCATCAGCGTGGCCAACGAGGATGGCCGGAGGATCGCAGCCATCCTGAACAATGCCCACTACCTGGAGAACTTGCACTTCACCATCGACGGGGTGGACACGCACTATTTCATTAAGCAGGGGCCGTCGGAGGGAGACCTGTCCATCCTGGGCCTCAGCGGCGGGCGGAGGACCCTGGAGAACGGCGTGAATGTGACAGTGTCCCAGATCAACACAGTGCTGAGTGGGAGGACTAGACGCTACACGGACATCCAGCTCCAGTACGGTGCACTGTGTCTAAACACGCGCTACGGGACCACCTTGGACGAGGAGAAGGCACGCGTCCTGGAGCTGGCCCGGCAGCGCGCTGTCACCCAAGCTTGGTCCCGGGAGCAGCAGAGACTGCGGGATGGGGAGGAGGGTATTCGCTCGTGGACAGAAGGGGAGAAGCAACAAGTGCTAAACACGGGCCGGGTACAGGGCTACGATGGCTATTTTGTGATCTCAGTGGAGCAGTACCCTGAACTCTCAGACAGCGCCAACAACATCCACTTCATGAGACAGAGCGAAATGGGCAGAAGGTGACAGAGAGGGTCAATGCGGTGACTTCTTGCCAAAGACAGCTACTCTTTTGTGGCCACTTACCTGACTGTGTTGTACTCAATCCTTTTTCTAAACTGAACAAGGTTGGGGGGAGGAAAATAGCAAGAGAAGGAATAATACAGTTGCACTGTAACTCATGCAACATACTTTTTTCCCTCTTTAATTTGGCCTTCACACGTTTTTTGCAATGAACAGAAGGTATATTTTGCCGTAGTGTGATCGCTGTGAAATTTACTGTCTCGTGTCCTTTTTTTTTGGGTTTGTTTTTTTTTGGTTCTTTTCCCCCCTCTTTGTGAGGAATTTGAAGTGGGGAGTTGTCAACGTAAGTCCTTAGGTGTAAGTGCGAAATGGGTGTCTGTGCTAACTTGTGTCATCCTAACCCTTTCTGATGTGGGGCAGGGACATAGCCTTCCACCTGGAACAGGGGGAGCCCGTGGCGTGCCGGAGAGCTCTCCCCAGAAGGAAAGGAGATGGAAGACAATCCTGATTCTGATACTCTGAAAGTGACCGTCCGAATCATGTGCCTCAAAAGAGACCTTACAAGTAGTTTTCACGTTTCACTTGGGACATAAAGTGTTTCTTTGGGGGCTCCTGCTGAGCAGAAGTAGATTATAGAGGCAAAGGAGCTCATTATATTACCTTGCAAGATGATTCTCTTCCTTCCTGAACTGGAATAAAAAAAGAAAAAAAATCAGTCTTTTTTCATTACGACAGTAGATACTTTTTGGGGTTTTTTGTGTGTGCGCAAATCCTGGTTTTAGTTAAATAACCTAGCAAAAGCCAAGAAAAGGGACTCCTGCTCTATTGAGAAAAGCTAAAATAAATCCTCTCTCATACATAGAGCTGTTCTGTAGGTGGATTTAATGCACCCATGTTGTACATTTGCTAATGGCATAACTTCATTAAATGTATAGTGTTTCAGTACATGAGGCTACGTGTTTAACAGTCCACTGTGCTGTATCTGATAAAACCAGTTAATTTTTAGGAAGCTGATTTGAATTTAAAAGTAGTTATAGCATCCCAGTGACATACCACTGAAAATTAGAGCCAAACCCTGCTTTTCCTGATTCTGGAGCTTGTATTTATTGGCTGGGAAATGCAGTTTGGAGTAGCATGCTGGCAAGTCGTTTATGACTATGGCAGATAAATGTCTCCTGGGGACTTTGGCAGCAGGGATTTTAAAATGTTTAATAAGTAGCAACAGCTTGTGCGTGGTGGGACAAGAAGAAGAACATTGAAATCAACCCTCTCACTGTTTCTTACACGAGCTCAAATTTAACGGAGAGCCCAGTTGACTGTTAGCAGTGATGAGGGAGAGGTTGAATGGAAATGCCCACTACAGAGAGGACCAAGTGCTTTAATAAGAAACTGCTGACAAAGTTGCTCAGCATGCTAATGTAATTCGTATTCACATAACCTCTGTGCTCTGGTATTTGCAAGAGTCCTTGAAATTCAAGGGAGCAAGGAGATGAGCTCAGCATCCTCTTCCCCGCCTGGAACAGTCCTGTGCTGTTCCTGCTGGCAGAAGTGTTACCCCGCCTCTCAATGGAGCTCTGGTTGGAGGCGGCCAACCCTGGTCCCAAACAGGTGTCTCTGTCACACTGACAGCTGCACGTATCCTGACTCTAAGAGCTCTCTTGTGTCTCTCTGGGAACAGCTCAGTCCTGATTTTTTGTTTTTTTTTTATTCCATCCACTTTGGCTTTTCCCAGTTCTGCAAAGAGATAACCAGAGACGTGCAAGTCCATGCCAAGGCTGTTTCCTTACTCGGAGTCCTACAATGCACCTGTGTACTCAGAGGCAGCTCTTCTGCACTCATGCCATCACCACTGCCATCCTCCAGCACAGACTGACACTCCTCAGCTGGATCTTGCCCTCAGATACAGCAGGGGTGTGTGTTGGCCATGCAGTCCTCGAGCAGTGAAACATTGGCAGCCCCGGTGCTCTCACGGTTTCTCCATAGATGCCGGCTGCCAGCTCCATCTGCCTTGCTTGTCTGTTCCCGGGTGCTTGCCAGGAGGAAGGTGATGGGATGGAAATTCCCCTAACAGACTGTTCCTCTTCCAGTTCCGAATCCCTAATACCTTTGGCTGTGTGGCCGTGACCAGCAGTATGGGTTTGGTTTTCTGGTCATCTCTCCTGCTTGCAGCAAGGGTGATGATGCTGGTGCTGTGTCCCAGCGCTGTACTCTGAACCACGCCTTGCAGCACACAAGCTTTATTACTTTGGCAGGAGTGAACCACAGGCAGCTGGAAGGGGTATCCAGCTCTGGCAGAGCCAGGTGGGAGAAGATGTGTTGGCCAGACCTGCTCCAGGCTTTGGCAAGGAGCAGTTGCTTTGGCAGCTGCCTGCCAGGGATGGTTAAAAGGCCATGGCATTGCCACCTGTATGGCTGGTATGAAGCACTTGGTAAGCCTGGGTTACCCTGAGGATGCACTGGTGGGGGTTAGGGGCAGTGTTAGCCAAACTAGCAGTAGCCGCCTACTTGAAGGAAGCAGCACCTTTTTCCCAGTGCTGTCCAGCTCCCTGCTTCCCCCTCTCCACGTCACACCAGGGACATATCCCTCTTAGAACCTCAAACTTGTGATGGCTGTGGGTGTCTAAAACAGCATGAATGGTGCAAAAAGAGACCTGCAGGAAGCTGGGTCAAAAGGTGTGAACCCCTGGTAAAGACCAGCAGGGCAGAGAGAGCTCGATGTGCCTCCCATTTACACTGCCCCACTCCAAGCAGCTCTGAAGAGAAGTGGTGCTTCTGTATCCTTCCCCATCCACGTGTTACAATGCTAAGAGGAACAGTGCAAGAATAAATGGGCCATGTTTCCACGGAGCCAAGAAAAGGGATTCGAGTGTAAAATATTCCTACTGGAACCCTGCCAGCCTGAGATGGCACCTCTACAGCCTTATGCAGACTCTTCAGGTTATTACATGTGCTAATGACGTTGAGGAGTTCACCTGTTTTTCAAGAGTCTCCCAGTCCCACCGTGCACGTCCAGCATGCCCAGAGCCAGGAGCCCAGAGCTCTGTGCCGTGGCCAAGGCAAGCCCCTCAGGTTGCATTTCTCTGCATCCTCAAGCAGCACTGGGATGTGACTGCACCTCTCTGCCTGCCAGGTCCATGACAGTTTTCTCCTGGGCCTGCACCCAGCGTGGGAACTATGGACATTGTGTCAAAAAGGGGGGAAAAAAAATATATGTAAAAGTATATATATGTATATGTTGCTCCTTTATCAAAACAAATACTTAAAAGGAATAGCTGTCTAATACTGGGGACAAACCTGTCCAAAGACAGCTACTACATTCCTGAATCCTCAGCCTCTGTGAAAGCTTTCCACTTCACCTAGATGGCAAAACAAGAACATTTACAGTCCTGAAGCCCTAAATTTGCCCCTTCATTAGTGAAAAATGCTTTTTCTACAGGATCACAAGTGCATTTCTGTGGAACGGGCTGTGAATACAAAGAGTTATGCCCTCATCAAGGGACTGCACTCTTCTATCCACAAGCATTTCCACTCTACCGATGGCCCCACAGCCCCTTCCCAGCCTTTTTGGAGTCCCTTGTGCCTCCTCATGGCACCATCTGGCTGCCTGACCCTTCTTGCTTTGCTTGTGTGCAGGAGTGTAGTAATTCATTGTTTCCATAAGACTGGAAGGTTCTGGGTGCAAATCCCACAGCACTAACCCCCTATCCCAGGATCAGAGAATGGTTTGGGTTGGAAGGGACCTTAGAGATCATCCTGCCATGGACAGGGACACCTTTCACTAGACCAGGTTGCTCAAAGCCCCATCCAGCCTGGCCTTGAACACTTCCAGGGATGGAACATCCACAGCTGCTCTGGGCAGCCTGTGCCAGTGCCTCACCACCTTCACAGGAACGAATTTCTTCCTAATACCTAATCTGCTCTCTCTCTTTGAAGCCATTCCCCCTTGTCCTAATGCTCCATGCCCTTATCCAAAGTCCCTCTCCAGCTCTCTTGGAGCCCCTTAGGCGCTGGAAGGGTCTCTAAGGGCTCCCCAGAGTTTTCTCCAGGCGGAACACTCCCAACTCTCTGTATCCATCACAGAGGTGCTCCAACCCTCTGAGCATCTTAGTGGCCTTCTCTGGACTTGCTCCAACAGCTCAATATCTTTCTTGTGTTGGGGGTCCCAGAGCTGGATGCAACACTCCAGGTGAGGTGTGATGAGGGCAGAGCAGAGGGGCAGAGTTGCTTCCCTTGCCCTGCTGCCCACGCTGCTGGTGATACAGCCGGGACATGTTTGGCTTTCTGGGCTGTGAGCACACATTGATGGGTCATGTTGAGCTTCTCACCCAGCAATCCCCCCAAGTTTTTCTCCCTAGGGCTGCACTCCATCCATTCTCTGCCCAGCCTGTATTTGTGCTTGGGACTGCCCCAGCTGAACTTCATGAGGTTTACACAGGCCCACCACTCAGGCTTGTCAAGGTCCCTCTGGATGGCATCCCTTCCCTCCAGCGTGTCAACCATTGCTCTAGATGCCGTTTCAAAGGCCCATTCAAAGGCGTGGCAGACCATCTCCTGGGGAAAATGTCACAGTGCTTTAAGTCTCACGTGCTTTAAGGCTTGATTTTGAGAAGTCGTTTTTTTTCTTGACTCACAAAAAGAGGACTTGACCCTCACCAAAAGGAGTTCGCCATCAAAATAAAAAGGTGTAACTTCACTTACTTTCAACTCTGGTCTTGTCTCCAGTCCAAAGGGTGGTGAGAAGGATCTCACAGCTCAGAGGAGAAAACCCAGTGCTCTGGAGCAGGGCCTGCATCTCTCAGTGACAGCAGTTAGGAGCAACAGCTCAAGACTTCAGTATCTGGAGCTGGTACTGAAACATGCTCCGTTTGAAGGGACAACAGTAATGGGATCTACTTGGGGTGGCATCCAAACATGAGCAGTGCCATGAGGACTCTGCAGCTGAAAAACGTCCTGTGTGCTCAGCCCAAGGGTAGAGGAGCAAGATAATTAGGCATCACGAGAAATGCCACGTTTCTTCCCTCTGAGATCTTTATTTTATTTTATTTTTTCCCTTTCAACTGAAGATTGGCACTTGGAAAAATCATTAAGCAGCAGTGACCGGAGGGAATCATGCAGCTCATCATATCTTTGTCATCACAGCTATTGATCAGAGCCACAGAGAAAATGGGCCAACAGCGCTAAACAACACCAGGCGAGGGCCGACGAGATGAAGGTCATTAAGAGCCTGGTGCTTGATTCAGGTTTAGAAGACACAGATGACTGGGAGCAGTCCCTGAGACACCATTTGGCTGTAACTTAAGAACAGTGAGGGATTTCTGTAATATATCTATTGTTGCTTTATTGAGCGTAGGGACCGGCATGAGATTCTGCTCAGTCTATTATACAGACAGTGTAACCAGAATAAATCAAAATTGTTCAAAAAAAAAAATCTAATAAAGTACTTTTTCAGCTGTGACTTGTAAGTGTCACCGTGATGGATGGCAGCGCAATCCATTATGCAAAGACAAGGTTTTTAACATGAAATTTTAGAATTCAATTTTACGATTTACAGAGAAGGCCCCCCTCATATTTACGGCACAGCAGTCTGTTTTGATTCAGTCTCTGCGTAATTGAAACCAGGGCCAGGGATCATGGTTAGTCCTGTGGCTGCTTTTTGAAAGGGGAGGACAAATGACTGCCTAGAACATTAGTAATGGAGCTAGGGAGATAGCTTTGCTTGTTAAATCTTACTTTATCTCCTCGCCATGGTGGCACTGCCAAACCTGGTGAATATGGACACTGTGCCTCCATGCCAGGGATGCATTTGATGGGATAAAATCTGGCTGCCACGTGGCCAGCAGCATCCTCCATCCCACGGTGAGCATGGCCTGGGGCATTTTTGCTCCTGTTGCTACCGTCCTCCACAGGACAAGCTAGCTTTTCAGTACCTCTTTTTATTATAATCATTCATTTTATTATGATCACTAAATAGTCCCCTGTTACACCAAAGAATGTTCATGAGTTTTGTAAAAATAAAAAAAAAACCACAGCTTTCTTGTGTTTGCTTTTTTGTTGTTTGTTTGTTTGTTTTGAGGTTGTTTTTTTTTTATACTCTTGAATATATTTAAATAAAATTACTTGCATCTGCAGAGCAAACTTCAAACAGATACCACAGGGACACGTAGGGCCCTGTCCAGGACCCCCCTTCTCGCTCCTGGATGAAGGGCCTTTGCATGTCCTGGGGGCCATTTCCTGTGGCAGTTTTCCATCCTCTGACACCCCAACCAAAAACAACCCAGCCCACCCAAGGGAAACCTTTTGTGTTTCTTTCCTTCTCTCCTTTAATTACCATAAAACTTTGTGTTCCTGACCAAGTGTTACATAGCTCAGCTGTTAACTCCAATTCCAGAGGTCAGTGCTTTCTGGGGAGCATAGAAAACCACAAATGAAAATTAACTAAAAATATATATACATATATATATATATAATTTTTTTCCTTAGATATGGAAACTGTTCAAGCAAACAATAAAACTTTCAAAAAAAGAAAATTAAAGTGTTTGGACAGTTTGCAGATGTTATTGAAATAGCCAGTCAAAGAATCACACTTTTCTATTAAAAAGAAAAATGTTTATTTTGTGAGAGGACTTCTAATGCAGCTCCAGCCGAGAGGAGGACTTTGTATCAAAGCTGCATCTGTAAGCCCAGCACTGAAGACTCTTGTCATTACCCTGTGTAATAATTTTCCTGAAGTCTGGAACTAATTTTTTGAGAAATTTTTTTTCTCGATACTTTGTGTTTCTAATACTGTATTCTTGACTGTGTAAATACAACCAGGCTGTAAATAAGTGCAGATGTAGATACCTTCTAGAAAAAAAAAAAAAGCAAGCAGACAGAAATGACCATGTGTAGCCTTCAGTGACAAATAAAAGAATATTTTGTGTTTAAATAGTGCTTTCTTTTTTTTCTGTGAAAACATTTAATTTCTTCACCCCAGCTGTTTGGTCCTTACATGGGAGATGGACCTGGCAAAGGAGTTGACCAAAATGTCCCCCCACACCTCAAATTTGCACCCAAAGGTGCCTTCCCCACCTGTACATGGAGATGGCGAGTGCCCCCAAGGCTTTCCCAAACCAGGAGGAAATGCTTGGGATTCAGAGCCTCTCTGAGACACTGGGGGAGCCCCCATTCCAGCAGAAAGGTAAGCGAACTGAGAAACTACTCTGTGCACTCCGAAAAATGCTTAACAAATCAAGATATCATTAGATTTAGTGATATGTCCAGCAGAAACCTGTGCATCCAATCTTCATTCATGCAGAGGTAGAAGAAAAGCTGCTGTAGCCCATTCCACAGTGATCCAGGGAAACCGTCATGTGATTCTTGATATGGCCTGGTCCAGCCCCACTGGCAGCTTGTTCTGATGCTTCAGTCGAAAATCCGGAATAACTTCAGAAAACAGGGCCCGAAAACATGTGTGTTCAGAAAACGTGTGCGTTGAGGGAAGTATTCTTGTGTGGTCCTTGGGGACAACCTAATGGGAAGATGAAGCATAGGACTGGGTAGCAATCACTGCAGGAGGAGTGGGGAGTTGCTGTCCAGGTTTACTGCCTGACCATTGTTCTGCTCTCCAAAACCAGGTGAAATTGGGTCTTTTAGAATAAAGTCCAGTTCTGTGTGGAATCTCTCTCCTCTGGAGGTAGGTGGCTGTGATAGGGGAAAGAAATGGCATCTCTCTTTCTCCTTTGATACCAGGCAGAGCCACAGGAACCAGTTGAGGCCTCTTTGCATGCATGTCTTGAGTGAGGTGAGAGGGGTTCAGCTGCTGGTGAATATTGATGCCTGCAAGGTTTCCCTAAGGTTTCTACCCTTTCCTGGCCATTCCTTGTGGGATGTTACCCTCTCCACCAATGTGTGTTTTCTTTCAGGGCCCCGTTCCTCAGCCTTTGATTCCCAAACACCAGATCTGATGCAGCTCCTCAAGCCATTCTGCAAAGCAAATGTCCCCTTGACACCGACCAAGTCCCCTCCTTGCTCTCCCTGTGCTATGCTGAGCAGGATGGACTCCTTCAGCCTCGTGGCACAAAGTTTACTTTCCAGCTACTGGATAGTTCTAGTTTTTCCATCTTCTGGTGTGCTTGGCCACCTTACGTCCAGCAGGACAGTTTCACTTACCTTGTGCACATCACAGGGTCTTGCTCCAACACTCATCAGAGATTTTTTTAAGCCAAGGAAGGCATTGGCCCCTTCATTCTTGCCCTAGAAAGTGGCTATTGAGATAATTACACAGCAATCCTGATGTCCTCCCCTGAGCCTCTGGTTTCCCACGGGTCTGGTCTGCAGCCTTTTCTCCAGGTCAGATGCATTAGTTTGCATCAGGCTGTTACTCAGGTGACTTTTCCCGAGCTGTGCTTAGCCAGGGAATTCAGATCAGCCTGCGGCAGGGACCTGCCGCCCCCAGTACCCACCATCCCTCACTTCCTGTGCCATCTGGGGTTTATCATCAGTAAAGACCCTGCCTAAAATCATTGATAATTGTATTGTAATGCCCTGGACCAAGGATTAATCCCTGAGGGTAGCGAAGAAAACAGCAATATTTTCAGTTGTCGGTGAACCAGGTTTGTCTCTGCCTTATGCGGTTGTGCCAGATAAGACCAATGTTTTAATCAAAATATTATGGGTAGTAAATCAACTGCTTTTGGGAGAGCCACCCTATCATGCCAGTCTGATAGGCCAGGGCAGACTTATCACGTCATGTCTTTAATAGGTGCCATAGCCTGAGGACTCTGGCTTATCTTTCAGAACACTACAAGGAGACTCTCTTTGCTTTTAAGGTGCGAGCTCAGAAAAAAATTGTCCTGCATTCCCAAAGGAAGCAACTAAAGCCTCAACCATGGAGCACATCTCATCTATAGTTGAAAAGTACCGAAATCAAAGACTTGTGATTATATTTGGCTGGGAGAAATGAACACAGGTAGAACACAGGTGATGTGCTTTCCGTGGGTCATCCCTCCAGGAGTAAGTGCTCCAGCCTCATGGCCCTTCTCAGGGCCAAAATTGTGCTGCTGGCTGGCTGGCACAGCACATTGCATCACACAGCTCACCTGAATATTGGTCCCTTCCAGGACTGTTCAGCTCCGCAGTGTGTGTGGTGAGATGGTGCCCATGCAGGGATGAGACAGCACGGGCAGGTAAATCCTGGCTGCAGCGCCCTCCCTTCCCTCCCCTGCACAGCAGGGACAGGGCACTGCTGCACCTCCAGCCTGGACAAAGTCCAGAGCTGCAGTCCCATGCTCCCAATGCCTTTGGCTCTCCTCCACAGAGGTGTAGGTTCAAGATACAGAACAGCTGAGCGGCTGCTGAGAGCAGGGAGAGAGACTCTTCTGCAAAGAGTGATTTGGTTTAAAAAATCATCTCATTATTAATGCATCCCTTTGAAAAAACTGAGCTTGGCCTTTGCCAAATCATGGCAGTTCTGGTTTGAAACAGTCATTTTTAGGTGGTGAGCCTTTGCAGAGAATTTTTCAGAGAAAAGGAGCTCCTTTGAATGCAGCCTGCTGAAACATTCACAGTCCAGGCAAGGGAATCTCATGAATTATTGTGAGTTGGATGTTTTACAAGCATTTCTTGTGTTCTGTCTAAAAAACTGCTCCAACCACCAACCCACTACATAAACCACAAGCTCCAACACCTCCTTCTCCTCCAGCATAGTGTTTGCAAAGCCACAAGCCTTCCTAAACCCAGCCAGCACATCCTTGTCCAGATTTACTCAGAGAAGGATGGGAAGGAATATAGGAACAGGGTAAGCACCACAACCTTACCGTTAACAGCACAGCATGCTTGGGCTTAAAACCAGCTCATCTCCCACTCTCTGAATTAAATGAAATAGAACCACAGGCAAAACACGGCTCTGAGCTTGGACTTCAACTTGGTGCATTACTGAGTCTGCTTGAGCATCTCCAAGTCTCTCTCTCAAGACACAGCGGAGTTTTTTAACCCAAACCTCAGAAAACATTTTTTTTACCCCAGGGTTTCTCAGGCAGGAGTCAGTGGGCAGATCATTACAGCAAGTTTGTTCAGCAAGGCCACACCACCAGTGAGATGCTGCAAGCCAGCAGGACCCCAAGAAGGCTTTGATTTCTGCCTCCAAGAGCAGGAGATGAGGGATCTGTTAACTCATTGCTATGTTGTTATTTTCCATCCAGAAGACACTCGTGTCCTCCAGGAGTTTTACACAACCAGACCTCATCATAGCATCACAGAACCTTTTAGGCTGAGAAAGCCGTCTAAGACCACTGAGTCCAACCATTAACTGCCAAGTCCACCACTAAACCATGTCCCCAGGTGCCACACCGTCACACCTTTTGAATCCTTTCAGCGATGGTGACTCCACCACTTCCCTGGGCAGCTGCTTCCATTGCCTGACAAGCCTTTTGATGAAGAATTTTTGGTGAACTGCCTTGCAGCAGTGACAGTTTTGGGCCATTGTGGGAATGCTGTTCATACTCCTCAGGCTCTGGTGGTGGCTCAGGAAAAGGAGCCGTCAGCCAGCCAGCCAGCAGCAGCAAGGAGGGAAGTTCCAGAAATAAGGTAGATAAGGAGGAGCAAGAAGAATAAATCCAGTATTGCACTGGATGTGTGTGAAATGTTACCCGATGGATCTCAGCATGCCTGGGTTTTGGTCCAGGAGCCTGAAATGGCAACTGTAGGAGGTTAGAGTGTGCTGTCTGTCATTTTGGACACATGCTGCACTAGATCTAGGGCCCTCTTCTGTTCATTCTTGCCTCTTCTGTACGTTCTTGCTTGGGTCAGCTCTGCTTTGGGGTGAATAGTTGGGGCAAGAGGATACTGTGCGTGGCATTGCTCTGCCACACCCTCAAACTCCCTCCCGAGTGCTTGTTTCCCTCTGGATGTCATGCCAGAAGAACCCCCACCCAGCATTTGATAGGGCAGCATTGAGGGAGGTGTCCTGCATGCCCATGGCTTTGGGAAGCTCTGGGTTTCACACCTACACAGCACACCGGCACACCAAGGTGTGCTGCTCACAGCCCACACCTGAAAGGGAGCTGAATGTTCACATAGAAATATCTGTGCATTTAAAAATAAGTGTGCCTTTTTCAGAGGAGCTGCCTCAAGATGGATTTTCGTGTATTTATATGCATTTAGAAGGCTCTCCATCCCTTCCTGCTCTCCCCCTATTGTCACAAAGACACCCTCTCATCCCTGCACTCCTCCCTGCAGGTGCACTTTGAGCAAGCAAAGCACCGTGTGATTGCTCCATGCCCTACATCCCCAGGTCTTGTCATCTGGCAGCTTTTCTAAACACGGCTTTCTTCCTCTCAGCAATTCTGTGGGGACCTTGAGAAATGACTGCAGCAAACATGCCCTGGCACTTCAAAGTTGGAGGGCTGACGACTCTTGAAATGCACTTTTCTACTTGTCTTTTTTTATTTTTTTTCTATATTCCCCTCAGATGTCTAACAACACCATCTGTGCTGGCACAAGCTCTGGCTCTGGCCTTGAACCTGTGCAAGAGAATGATCTGGGTCCAAGGATGCTTTCAATATTTTCTGTGATCAAGCAGGGAAAGGCAGAGACCTCTATGAAAACCCTCGGGAAGACATAAAAAGCAGTTCTGTTTTTACACTTTGCAACATAAAACTACTTAGAGATGGCCAAATTCTTCCTCCTAAATTTAGTTTTCTAGCTCAAATGTAGGAGAAGAACCCACTGCTACACACTCCTGCACAACCAGCAGAGAACAAGTGATTGAGGTCTTACGTGGGCTGATGACCTGTTGTGTCTTCTGGTCATCTCCCTGTCCATGGGATCAGCATCCTCAGGGAAGTGGAGGAACTGGCTCTAGAGTAAAATAAAGTCAGCTGAACTTGATGGAGAAAACCCAACCCAACCTTTTGAGTTCAGGCTTTTCCTTTTCATCTTTTATTTTCCACTCCTGGAATAAGAAAGGAAATGCTCCCCAGCATCCCAGCAGGAAACACACTGTGAGGAACCCAGCTCCTAAACCAGCCAACAGGATGAAATTGCAAAGCCAAAAATGTCTTTCACAAAGGTCCTCATTCAGGAATGTGCTGAAGTACCCATTCCAGCTGGTACTGCAATGAGCATCAGAGCCCCACTTGTACTTGCTCAGACGCTTGCATCTCACTTCTTCCTTTTTCTTTTCTCCAGCTCTGGCTGCTGCCTACCTCCTTCCCCTTATCCCAGTGTCTGTGACCTTCCAGTGCCCCATTAACCCTCATTTTACACCTGTGTGTGGATTTCTCAAAGACAGGAGCCCACAAAACAGCATGCCAACCCCATATTTAGAATTATTTATTTCTTTTCTTTCCTTATAAGGTCTCCTTCCTCGTGTTTCCAGTCCTCTTTCCTGCTTGTTTTCTTTCTTTTCGCAATCTGCAGTGGATTTACGCCTCTCTAGGCACACGGTGGACTGGAGTCCAGCTGTGACATTAGTGGGCTGCTCAGGCTACACGGCCTTACAGTCACAACCAGCACTTGAATTAACCACAGCAGCTGCACCTAAAACACCCTCAGAGAGGCTGCCTTGCGGCACAGCCTGTGCTGCATTTAGACAGCTCCTGTGCGAGCCGCCATCCAAACCCCTGAGCTGATGAAATGTTAATGGTTGGTAATTCCTAAGGCTTACAGCAGAAGAAAGAGGCTGGGCTAGGCGACCTCCCGTGTCTACGCTGATGAGCTGAATTTCAGCCTCCTGTTTTCAGTCCTTTCCTGGTGCAGTTACTGCTCTACTGAAAACAGCAGAGGAGAAAGGAGGTCAGGTACAACTGGGAGGGAGAGTTTGGACTGCTTTTTGGCCAAACAAGGGTAAAAAATCTCACACAAAACCTTTAGCTCTGTACAGAATGATTTGGGTATGTTTTAAAAAAGTTTATTCTTTTACCACAAGTCAATCTTTGTAAGGAAAAGGATGTTACAGAATGAGGATTTCTTTAAATATCACTTAAATATGTAAAAACACTCAACAATCCATAAAGGAAAAAAGTCATGTTTTGATATTCCCAAAGTTTTCCTGGAAATTCCTACTGAATCTATTCAAAATAACTCAAACTCACAAAGCATTTTGGTTGTCCTACATGTCACTTTGACAAATGTGCTCCTGCTCCAAACACCCTGCTTGTTACCTGTCAGCTTGTTTGTAAGGGGGACAAAATAAGAGGTTTAGAGCAATCATTTCCCCTTTAACATCTTCTTCTCTTAAAAGAAAATCTTGAGGTGTTTGTCAGCCTAGCTTTTGATATTTGCTCTGCCAATGGATCAAACTACCCTGATAATAAAAAGGAAATAAAATCAAAATATATGAAGGCTATGGATAAATCTCTTTTTTTGAAAATAATTTAAATCCAAAAACTAACATAGCTGAAGCCTGCAGAAAATGTCCAGTACCCCAATTATTGGAGATAAATTCTACATAGGCTATATTTTTTTTCTTGAATATGAGTTTATTTTGACATGATCTATGCATTTTCAGCTGTTGGAAAGGAGAAAAAATCATTCCCAAGGCCATTCAAGATAAGACATAGTTTTCTATCTCTTTTGACTGAAAATACCAATGAAACTTCTTCCAGTTATTCCCCATCTTCCTCTGGTCTCTTCTTATTAGTCTTATCATTTTAGTGCCTCCTTTGATATATAATCCCTTTATGTTGTGCAATGATAAATCAAAATAAAGTGCACCACTGAGTGATTTTATTGTTATTAAAAGGTCAGCGGTAAGAGAGTCGCATCCTATCACATATCCTAGAGAATTAATGGGAGGTGCATTAAAAGAAAGGAGGCACTGTGCTTCTTGAATATGTTTAAAAGCTACAGCATCCCTGTGGCTGGGCTTTGTGATGGATCCTGCAATGCAGCATGGTCCAGGCTGCAAAAGCTGCAAGAAACACGTCCCTGTCCTTTGGAGGGGGCTGCAAATGTCATCCCTGGCTAATGGGAACGCTGAATTCATAATGAGGTCTGCTTGTGTAGAAGGTGATGTTTCTCCATGACCTTCCAAGTGGCCAGGGCCCATGACGCACAACCAGAGTTTGCATTATCCCCGCCACAGCTCCCTGCTGCCCTGTCCTGCTGCCTTGGCAGCCAGGAGATGCTGGGGATACCCCAGGAAGGGTTGTTTTGGGACATTAAAACCTTAAGAAGGCTTATTACCCTCTCTCTCACACAGCAATGACATCTGAAAGATGCATTTATTTAGCATTTATTAAGGACCTGTCAATAAGCTCTTCCCGAAAGTGTATTTAAAATACATCACTGTGCCTTTTCTCATCATGAATGCAGCAGCCTGATCCTGCAAGAGCTTAGCGTGATGCCCAGGAGAACATCCCCCAGAGCATCAGATTTTATTCCTCTCCATATTTCAGGAGCAGCAATTTGAGTGGTGCCAGGTCAAGGAAGAAAGTGTCCAGCAGCAGCTGAAGACAAAAAAAGGGAAGGTAAGAAAATGCCGGAGAGGCAACACAGAAGCAAATATGGAACATGTATGGCTCCTGACTATCTAAGAAAAAAGTTGATGAAACGCTCCCTCATAGTGGGGATTGGCAAAAAAAAAAAGGGTTTGGATTCCCTCCCCCCCCCTCCCCCCCCGCATTTGGAACTTGCTTGTGTTGGAAAAATAAAAAAAAAATCAAAGAAGAAAGAAGCATTAAGTTGCTCATGATTGAACATTTCCCAGGTTTTGCCCAGCTCATTAAAAACGCCCAAAAAACTGCTCTTGGTTTGGGTGGAAGAAATCACCAGAAATCAATACGCAGACACAAACACTGGCAGAATGATCCACTAAAGGACAGGCAGCAACAGGCGAGTCAAAACCTCCATATCCCTGAGTGCATTGAGGAGCATGGCACAGGCCTCCTGTCCTACCAATCTGGGCAGCAACAGGTCACTGACCACCCTTGCCTCTCCCCTTGCTCTGCCTGATTTCTGGAGCACAGCAGCTGTCAGATGTGCACACATCCAGCAGATGCCCTGCCTAGGACTGGCCTCCAGAAACTGCCCAGTTTTCAGTGACTTTGCCTCATTCTCCTGTCCTCTGCCACCAGATGTGGTGCACAGAGCTTCAGGAGTTCAGCTTTGTGCAGAGAGGTCCATGCTGGCCTCCAAAGGGCGGGGATTTCATGTGCAAGCAAAGCAAGCAGAGGAAGAAGAAATTACCAGGGAGGTGGCAGATGCCTTGTCCCCACCGGTCATGTATTAGCAAAGCACAACACAAACACATCACATGGTGTTTGCTCAAAAATGGCTTGGGTGAGCTATTAACACTTCATTAATACGTGATGAAAGGCAAATTTAGAGAGATCCCAAAAGTGATGGAGAATTCCGAGGGGCCCATAAATGAAATGATAATGTAATGTAAATAAGGCTGCGGAATACAAAGATTGGGAATTAGAGTGTGATCTAACAAAAGCAGCTGGCTATTACCAGAAATGCATTCCTCATCTTCCCCCTACCTTCCCCAGTGTCGTGCAAAGGTGATACTGCAAGATTATAAATTGCAAGAACAAAATTTTCCATCTCCAGAAAAGAAAAAAAAAAAAAAAGAGGCTGAAATAGAAAAAATACAGGTTTATATAGATGCATCAAAATCTCCAACATTTGCCTCTAGTGGGTTTTTTCCTTTCCCGTCCTCCCCCACTCCACCCTGCCCTGCTCCCTGGCTATTTCTGTAAAAAAACCTGGGACAGAAAATACAGAAGTATGCAGAGGACATAGTCCCAGCATTTCAGAAATTGTGTTTGATGTGTTTCTTTGGACTATTTTGAAACAGCACCCATCCTTATCTCACTAAATATTTTACAGCTGTGCCACCTGAAATCCCTAGAGGAGTGCCTGTGTTGCTCATTAACTCACTCAGACAGAATTAGCTCGGGTGATATTGTCTGACTTTGGCCAATGACACCAAACACATTTTAGGCAGAGAGTGGATAGTGAGGAGAGAAGTGGATAGCGAGGAGAGAAGTCCATTAACATTAATGTCTTTCCAACCATTAAAGAGGCCATTAGTGTTTGTGCTTATTTTTAGTATATTCAAAAAGGGCTGAGTGAATCCACTCTCGGCCCCATAAATACATCTCTGCCCATTTTTAGGTATTTATTTTGCGTCAGGATTTTGTTCCAGCTTTGAGGTCACTGTGCCATCAGCCATCCAGGAGAACAGATAGATTTTCATGCACACTTGAAGCCAAAGCTGTCAGTGATCCTTTTCAGACCTGTCACAGGTAGAAGAAGCAGCTTTTCCTCCAACACAAGTGATCAAAGGAGATGTCCATCCTGTCCACCATTAGGCTCCAAAGTATTGCCATCTATCCCACTAATTGTGATACTCTCTCGTTACAGTCAATCCAGAGCAACAGGGCTGTGATCCATCTCATCCCAAGACAGATGGATACATCAGGGCAGATGCTTCACACTCCAGAATTCACTGTTTCTCTTCTCTGGCTATGAAGGAGGTGAAGCTGAGCTCAGATGGTGGTTGCCTTTGGCTGCCACGAGTCTCCCTCACCGACACCTCCTTGGCCACTTGTCCCACCCAAGGGAACAGACTGGGAATGTGGCCTTGGAAGATGCCTGCATGGAAGGAAAAGCTTGAAATATTCTTCAGCAGCAAATCTATTCCCTAAAAACAGCTTTTTAGCAAGTAGCTTGGAGAGATTTTCTTGGAGGCTCTGTGAAGAGTCAAGGAAGCATGGAAAGTTATGTGTCTTCGGGAGGAAAAGAAATTCCCAGCTTTCCAAGGGGATATTAATGACTACCAGATGGTTAAGAGACTAGAAAAAACAGATAGTTCAAGGATGCCGTAAAATAGGACTCCTACATCAGGCTACCCATTGCATTAAAATATGAGGTATTCCTCCTTTTGTGAATGGAACCCACCAGCACTGATCTGTTCAGGCCAAGACAAGCAGGTTTTATATCCCTGCCCCAGCCAAGCCCCTGGCTGCTACTCATGTGAGCCTTCACAGATCAGGTCAGTGGGCCCGTTTCTCCCTCCACCGTGCTCCTGGAGGCGATTTTTCACAGAAATGCAATGTGAAGTATGTTTTTCATCACTTCTGGCCCTTTACACTCTCATTCCACGTCCCTCTGTGTGTTGGCTAACGTGAGAATGGTAGATACCGCCTGTTTCCAAACCTGGGATGAAAGTCTGGGGATTTTTTTGTCTTTCCATGAGCCAGGTTGGTTAGCCTTATTATTGCTATTGGCACATGGATCGACAGTCATCAATAGCCAAATGCATAACACTTGCCATGGCTTTTCTGGGTGGCAGGTCCTAACAACAACAGCCTGCTACTTATTAAGTCAAATACATCCAGTTTCATGTCAATTGACAGATGTCTGGTTCTTTGGCACAAAAACAGGATTTAAATTCCCACGGATGCACAATTGTTTTGAAATACATGTTTTTCAAAAATCTAGTTACCTTCACAAAAAATGCAAACGTCTACTTCTTCCATGATGAACAGCGGCTCTTCTCATCCTCAGCTGAATTAAAGTAATTTCTTTCCTTGTCTCTGAGGGAAAAAGAGAAAAAGAAAAGGTCCAGAATCACGTCCAAAGCTTAGCAAGGCCAATTGCTGACTAGCAAACATCTGTCCTGTACCCATGCAAATCCCACCAGGGAAGCACAGTCTTCCCAAATTTTGGAAAGGAGGACGGCAGCGCTGCTGGATCCCCGGCTGGAAGCGATCCATGCTGTACACATGGCTTGGACACAGAGAGCTGCAGGAATGCCACTGCATTTAACGGCAACCAGCAGCTCATGTTTTCATCCATTTTCTCTGCACACACTGCAGGGTTTATAAATCTCCACTTTGCATCCAGAATATTCCTGGGAAACAGATTGCTTATGACAAATATTTCTTTTTTATTATTTTATTTTTTAAATATAGGTGTTTTTTTTTTAATACAACATGCTTCCATTGTGTTATATATTGCAGAAGACAAACTTCCCAGCTGGTAATTTCCAATCATTTATAACACTGTCGTGAGAGTCCATTTTTTTATATCATACCATATATTTGCAATACATTGGAAAATATAAAATTATATGAAACTGATAACAAATACATCTCAACAGAGAGACACACGCATGAGAAAAATTTTTGATTTTCTTCTCTGCCATATTACGTCTTTATCTATTCTCCACGTATCACTCTCCAAGGCTTTTGCTGGAATTTTACCACTAGGAAACCAGCAAAAGTGAACAGCCTGTGCTGAACAGCATCCATTTAATTGCAGAAGCTATTCTGTCTTTGGCTCAGAAAATCTCAGGCTTTCTTCATGTAACGAGTCATAAAAAGAAAACCCTCTATGTTCATTACTTGACACTGTGCATGACAGAGCAATAGACCCAACCAACCCTGGTTAGAGGGGCAGCAGGTGAAAGAATTGGAGCACCAGGTGGCACTGGCAGCTGGGGTGAATTAACCATGCCCTCACAGACGGGATTTGTGACCCACTGGTGAGCCTGCAGTCAAAGCTATGCATCTTCTGAAGGCTAGCTTGCTCTGTAAAACTGGCATCATTAGATGCCCATATCTACCAGCTCTTAGAAAACCACTGCAAGCAGAACTGGCTGCACAGGAGGCCTCACCAGTAAGGAACAGAGAAGAAAGGGAGCAGCATCTTGCTGAGAGCTGTTTATAGCACATCCAGGTGCCAAGTCGTGTAGCATCCATCTCTCCCATGATCCCCTAGCCCCTCACTGACAATAAGGAATACAGCCTCAAGGTAAGGGAAGTCTTAATATTCTCATGGGAAACACTGAGAGATCAAATAACTGACCACGATCATGTAGGAAATACGTGTCAGAGCACGTCAATTGAAAAGCAAATTCTTGCAGCTTCACACTGGCTATAAAACCTTCCCCCCCCTTAAAATAAGAGAGGGTCAGGTGAGAGATTAGGACCCCTTTTGATCTCCCTGGGAGAAGCAGCACAATTCCAGGATCTCACTGCATCTTCGGTTCAAAGGGGCACTTCCCCATAGCAGAGATGGTTTGGATATAGAAGGGGATGACTCCATCTACCAGACCCACCAAAGTGATGCTCACCATTGCTTCAGGATGCTCCTCATCATTGTTTCAGGATGTTGTCCACTTTGTGAAATGGCCACAGTAAGGTATTGCCAACAAAACAGCATCACAGAAATGTGACCCAGCAACTGGACTCAACAGTAGCTGTGAATCTGGGGGTCCCCCCTACTGCCAGTCAGGACACTGCGACCCAGGTGGGAATCAAGGGGTTCTGCAGACCAACCTTTGCTCTTAACCATGCTGTTCCCATTGGAAAAGGCACCAGGACAGCCAGAAACAAGCCCTGTGTGACCCATCACAGAGTCAGGCAGCTGCCCAGGACCAGTGGCACTGCATTCACAGCAGCATACACTGGTGTCACCATGGGGTACCAGCTAATGCCCAACATCCAGCCCTTGTTTCTTCCACCTGCTGCTCCCACACCCCTGAAAATGTCCTAGCCGAGTTTTCTTTCACCCACATTTTTCTGTTTTTCTTTTTTTTTTTTTTGGGGGGCGGGGGGGGATGCTGCAAAGCATTCACAGCAGGCATCACCAGTCTCTGCTTGGGGTGGGAAATATTTCCAGATGGTCTTGGAAGCACCTTTGATTCACAGCATGCTTTTTGTTACACTTAAACAGGGAGAAAAGCATCTCCCTTCCCTTCATGAGTGTTTTTGTGGGATGGAAAAACTATTCAGAGTCAAGGGCAGGGAGAAAATCTAGCAGAGTTCACTGTTTTCTTGGATTTTACCCTGTTCCAGATGCTCAAATTCCTTTTCCATCAGTTGTCACTGCCTATTCCTCTCCTGTTACTAGAGGGGAAAAAAAAATAACATCTAAATATGAAGCCCCAAAGAGACACTCTTGAGTGTAGCTTGTTTTAAATCCACCCTGAAACACCCAAAACAGAAGGTGGGAGGTTTCATAATCATGTATTATGCATTTAGTGACAAACTGTTTTTACAAGGAGAAAAAGGCAGCAAGATCTTCTAGTCAGTGGGAAGTTTTAGGTGTCTTCAGGTGTCAACAGGACCACAGCACAGCCTTTAGATGCCAGAGGGCTGCAGCAAGTTAGGTGCCCAAAATAAGAAATTTTCCAAACAAGTTCAGAGGATCACAGCTACAGTTCTGGTGCTTTATTGGACTTGACTGTGAAGAGGCCTTCAAACCATGTGAGTAAGAATTTCATGTCAAGAAGTTGGGATTCTAGGGATGCAGAAGCCATTTGCAGCTGCTTTTCTAAAGCAGCCAAATTTTGCTCCCATTTTTTGGAACTAGTTCAGGGCTTAGGGAGGGTTTCCAGCAGCCAGTGACTCTGGGCAGGTGCAGGAGCAGGAGGTGCCATTAGACCCACAGCGTGCATGGGACACCACACCCTATTAGCAGCTTGTGGTCGCATTCAGGAATACAGAGCCAGGTTTTTCCTCGAATTCGCTTTCTAATTTACAGGTCAAACTCCTCTGCACAGTAGTCCAAGCTAATTTAGGAAAGGTTACATAGGTGGTTTGCCATTTTTTTGGTACAGCAGATACCACACGAGTCAGGATCTGCACTGGAAGGTGCCACTGGCACCTCCAGGATTAACCACGGTAAAGCTCAGCCTGGATTTGCTGAGCTCATTGTAGCCCACAATGTGCCAGTGGCACAGGCACAGGTGGCATGAACTTGTTTAAGGAGCAGCAGCCTCGGATCAGTGAGGTTCAGAGGAGACAGTATGCTTGTAAGATTCTTAATCCCCCGTCTGTGATGTGTCAGGATTTTCCTCCAGCTCCTGCCTCTGCAGTCACACTGTCAAGTGGGCATGATAAGTTGATGTTTGGACAAAAGTAATAGTCTCCTAATCTTTGAGCAGAATTAAACACACCATAAAGATGTCGGCAAAAATGTTAACCCACATCCACATGAAAGCCAATACTGCTCGTGAATGCCAAGCAAGCCTATGTGGCTGGAGATGGCAGGGTTACAGCTCCTTCCATGAAAACCCAGTGCTGTAGCTGCTCATTGCCTGGAAAAAGGCTTCCACATACCCTTTCTACTTAGTGCATTAACCCACAAAGTTCACCCACTCTGTTTTCCTGAACAGGCGTATCATGAGCATCCACAGGAATCTGGAGGTTGGCTCATCATAACTTCCCATACTGCTTAGACTCCAACCACTTGGGATTTTCCAAAAAGTGCCATCATGAATCATGTGCTTTTACTGTAATGCAGTTAAGAATGAAACTATGTTCCTGTAAGACATTATTGTTTGCAACTAAACCACACATTATGGTTGTAATTAGTACACAGAGAAAAAATCTGGTCTATGACAAGTGCAGGTGATCATGGTAATAATACTTGCACAGATGCAGTCCCTGGACCATAGCCCAGTCTCAACTCCATTGGTAATAAACCAAGGCAACTTAATGAATTTGATTGAATTTGTTATATGTAACAGAAAAAAAAATGCCCCACTGGATATTTTTAAACATATGTGCATGTGTATGTGCATTTTAGATGGCTTGATAAACCCACAGATATCTGGATTTGGAAGTAATCTTACACTGCCTGTAGCCAACATGCTGGAAAAATTACTTTATGGGCAGCAAGAATAATACTTCTTAGCCGTAAATCAAAGCTTTTCAGGAAGGAAAGATGCATCATGGAATTTTTTTGATTCCTCTTCTCAGAAAGTCTTACATGCAAGGCCACGTTAAAAGACATTTTCAAATGAAAACTGAAAATCGTTTCAGAAAATAAGACAGCAGAAAGCACATGGGGCTTGGTTTGATGCTAAGGCAATATAGGCTGAAGGAGAATATTACCAGCCGTGATTCATCTGATGCAAGAGACTTTGCTTTCAAAAATAAAGCTGCACGGCAGAAGGGTCAAAATTGTACCTGGGATTTAGGATTATGTTATCTGCTGTTCTGCAACATGGTGGCAGAGAGAAAAGTCTCCCTGATAGTGCTGATAGCAGGAATTGGAGACTGAGGATTAAGCACCGGCACAGATAGCAACCAGCTTTCTTCTGTTAGCCTTTCATACTTTGCAAAAAAATGGAAAAGGATGCCTGCCCACGTGAGGCAGACATAAGCTCTCTGCCCTGCTGATGAGGCACTGGGCAGGAGACAGATAACTACGGAAAAAGGTTGCATTATTATTTAAACCAGGGGTGAAGGAATGTCTGAGAGCTTCTAAGAGGCCAGTGGTTTGGAGGAAAGTTTCCAAAACCCAGGAAACACAGATGTGAAGAGGAGGGTAAAGCCCTGCCCCAACCCTCTCAAACCAAGGGTGCTCTTCAGCAGCTCCTCTTGCAGGCTAAGGCTTGCAGTTGTGCTGGAGACGTAGCTGTGGTGAACAGACTTCTGCCTTTTGGTATTCCCTTCTCCAGCTGCTCACTCCTGCCCTCCTTCTGGGACAGTCGAGCTGCTCAGCGTCCATGTGCTCAACCAAGCGCTGCTGATAGCCCAGGCTCATGGCAAAGCCAAATGGGTGGCACATGCTCCAGTTTCAGAACGGGCCTTCATATGATTCAAACACTTCTGCGCATGCAGTGCAACCTCCTTTATGCACCAGAGCCCTCAGATATAAACAGAGGGTCCCTCTGAGGATCCACAGGCTTGAAATCTGCTGTGAATCAGACTGTTTTCCAGGCATTTGTCCATAGAGCAGAGGGTGTGCAGAGGAAAGGCTCCACTCCACATTTTGGCACCATTCAGCCCAAATAGCTCTCTCAAACTCAGAAGATATGCAGAACAGAAAAGCAATGGAAAGAATTTTGCAAAGAAACAGTATTAAAAATTTCAAAATTCACTTAACCTTGCACAACCAGTAAGGAAAGTGCTGGAAGCCAGCAGTACAAGAAGCATTACTCTGCTTCGAATGTGAGAGGTTGGACAGGTGACCCCAGAGGTCCCTTCTAATCTCACCTACTCTATGAATGAGGGTTAGAACAATGCCTTGAATTTTCTAAGGCTCCTTTCACCAATAAACCAGCCTCACACTTCTTTCCAAATGCTAAGCTGCACCACACCCCATCAAGACCATTTTTATGCATTTTAACAATTGCGGAAAAAGCTTAAGGCTCTGCTGGGTTGAAAAAACAGATCCAAATCTCACAAATGAGTGACATAGACCCAGCAGAAGAGCCCAGATCTTGCAACACCCAAACTAATGCCATAACCTTGCTTATTAAAGTCTGCTCCCTCCCCAGCTGCAGTCCCAGGCACAACTGTGCACTGCGGGCACATGTGCTCCTCGTTCACTAAGATTTGCTCTTCCCACAGCCAGACAAAAAATCCCAGCCAGACCCCATGATGGGAGACAGATGCAGAGCCACTCCCAGCATCCTGGTCTGCCTCACGCACTGTCTACCACATCACCACCTAAATTGGTTCCAGCATCATCCTCGCTGCTGATGAGGTGCAAAGCAGACAAAACGCAGCCAGATCTCGCTCTGCCAGCTGGAAGAGGTAAGCTCTGGTGTACAGCAACAGACTCGACTCAAACGGGCGCCATCAGTCAGATCTAGTGCCAGAAGTTCAAAATACCTCTTTACAACACAGGAATCACTTGGGCCTTGAATTTATCCTCGGTGCTGCATAACATTACCCATTAACATTACAGAAGTAGATAGGAATGTCCAGGTTGAGCAAGAAATTGCTTGAACAGGTGCCAATGCATCCCAGAGCAGCTGGGTAAGAAAGCCGATGTCCATCCACCCTGTTTGCTGCATTCCAGGTCTAAATTCATCCCCCATTTATTTGCTCTGCTGCACCAGGGCCAACATGAAGGTAGGTTCTGGCCATTAGAGCCAAAAAAATTATTTGATTGGGTCACGCATTCAAAAAGTCAAGTGGAAGAAAGAAGGCTGGGGACTCCTAAGGAATGGCAACAGGAGGTGCATTGGGACTGGTGTGAGCTGGAGCACAGGGCTGGCACTGACTCCGTGATTAGCAGTGGGATCGCACAAAGGCAGCCTGTAAAGCTCTGCTCTGAGGGAAGAACATCACATGAAGAGAGTTGATAGGAAACAGGGGTGGGAGACAGCAGGGAACCTGATAGACAGATTTTGGCTGCTTGCAACAGGACTGTAGTGCAGAAGAGAGGCTGGGCCTGGGCCAGGGCTCACTGCAACCTTTGGTCCCTGAGGTAAATGTGGTTGACAACCTCTCCAGTTAAACTGTGCAAGAGGGTACTCTTAAATTAATGGTTGGACTCAATGAGCTTAGGGATTTTTTCCAACCTTAACGATGCTGTGATTCTGTCACTGAATTTCCTAATTCTTCTGGCACTGAGCTGCGGCAAGAGGAAGCTGAGCTGCAGGAAAACACCATGGGCCAGCACAGGCTCAGCCCCAGCAGGAGCCAGAGGTGGGTCAAAGCAGGGGTGGACTCTGCAGGTCCAGCCCTTATGGGAGGAGCGTCTCTCATGTTGAGATCAGCCAACAGGAATTTGAAGGCAGAAAATGTAGCAGCTGCACGGGGCTGGACGACTGGATGAAGCTGGATGAGGTTTTCCAAAAGGAGATAGCAGAGCAGAGTAGAGCTCACAGGACATGATTCCAGTGCTGTTCATGAGGAGCTGGCTGCTTGTGCATAGGCTGGATTTCTGTTCCTATCCTGTCCCATGCTGTCATGTGTCTTCTCCAAACTATTCACTGTTCATCATCTGCTCAAACATCAGCTCCTTCAGCTGCTGCCCCTCTGGACCCAGCTGTGCTGGGTGAAAGCATGCAAGCCTTCCAAAATGGGGCTTGGCTGACCAAGGCTGTGCAGAGGCAGAAAGGGATTTACAATCAGTGAAGTGCAGACAGTTCTGGTGTGCTCAGGAGCAGGACAATAGTGTGAGTGGCTTTTGAGCACTGCACTGAGAGCCAATGTGTATCTCTGGACTGTTTCTCCTGTGCCATCCTCATGGCCAGTCACCCAGTGCTGCACCAAAAGCCATGAAGTTTTACCTCTGGCTTAGCTGGATGCCAGCGCAGAACAAAACAAATACCCACATGCCTACTTATTTATTGTGATATCTAATTTCCTGAACACCTCCCCTCCCTCTCCCAAGCAATAATGCAAAGCACAAATTATCTACCATCCACTGACAGCTATTGATTCATGATGCTATCAACAAACCAGAATGACACATATGTCTTATTCAATGAGCGCTGGCATGATAGCATTGGCAGCAAGAAAACCCAGATAAATTTTGTGAATAAAAAAAATTCATGGGTACTAGAGAATTAATAAGAGTTCTAAAGTACATAGAGTATATAAAGTACTAAATAAGACATCCAGATTCTTTCTATACATCCTTGAACTGAATTACCGAGGAACAAGATATTTTTTCTGTAAATTACTTGCTGGTCTAATTCATGGATAAAGAAAAAAAGAAATCCACTGTTTGAAAGCAACAATGGACCAGTCCTTTCCTCTGACATGTCCCCAGATAAAGTCCTCCAGAGCATCAGGAGAGCAGTTCTGCTGCTAAGTAACAGGCAGATGCCCAGACAGCTGATGATTTTACCAAATAGATGAATGCCAAAGATAAAACATGGGCAAAAGCAGCAGTAGATTTCTTCTCCCCACTTTTTTTTCCACCCCCAGCAACTTTATTCAGATTTCACAGTCAGCAGGTGTTGTTTCAGATTTTCATCCACATCTCCAGATGAATGGAAACAGAAATCCAACATATTCAGTCTCGTGCCACTAACACCCAGACCTAAAGAGAGCTTCTTCACTTGCCAGGAATGAGATGTGTCATTGTGCACCAAGATCCAAAATTAGAGGGCAGCCTTGGACAGCGTGCTTGGAGCTGGTGTGCTCCAAGGAAGCATCTAAGTCTTCATGTTGGGTTAGATTTCCCTTCCCTTGCCAGGTGATTTTTCCTCCTCGTGTGCGAAGGCAGAATGAACTGTGGTGAGACAGCAACAAAATGAGTTGGCAGTGAGTGTGCATTCCCACATGCCCTGTGTGTCCCTGTGCAGTCGGCTCTCAGGCCAAAGAAGAAGGCTTTAATCCAAGAGAAAAAACATGGACATAACCAGTACAAGTCCACATACACGAGTCGCATGACTGAATTTTCTTACATCAGCTTTAATCCAGAGCTTTTCCTCTCCATAGTGCACAAGCGCAACTTTGCAGAGCGTGGTACAAAATCTATATTCACCCAGAGCTGTATCACAGAAAACTAACACTCCATGAATAAAAAATGTCTGTGAGGAGTTTAAAACATTCCTAGAGTAAAAAATCAGGTATAGGGCTAAGCATCCATAGCTTCCTTCAGTACTTTTGGAAAACAGGATCTTTCCAGACTCTTTTTGGAAGTGAAGGAGCAAGCTAGGATATATCTTTTTGTGTAACTCAGAGAAAAGCTCGCTCTCTGGGAAACCAGTTCCAATAAATGGATAATCTAGAGGTTTAAACTGAATCTGATTCCTTTGTGACAGCTCAAGCCACATCTCCCCACTTCCTCTGCTGCTTGGCTTGAAGACTCATTGCAATGCAAAAGAACTCCATTTTTCTGAGGTCAGCAAATATTTTTTAACAACTTTAGAATCCACCTGAAACACAAAAAATGGCTTTTCTCTGTTTTCTTCAAGGTAGGCAAATTCTATTTTGCGTGATGGCTTAAACAAATGCTCAAGTACAGTGTAAAATAAATGCTGCACAGGATCCTTCATTATCTTGTTGCCTAAAGAGTTTGCCTCTACCTTAGCAGAGACTTCCTAACCATGGAAATGGTACAGATACGTTACTGTTGGACAGTATGGATGTGAGGGAAAAGGTGGAGACCTTCTAAGGGCCTCAACCAGAATTGCTATTGAAAGAGCAAACCAGGCAATGCCATTGCATGCTGTTCTTCAGTGTTGTGCTGTACCAAACACAAGGTTGGTTCAGTGACTGTCATCACTTGAGGAGAAGGAAATACATCACAGATTTTTGGTCATGTGGCCTTAATTTGTATAAGGTGAAAGTTCATTATCATATATAAAAGAAAACATCAAGATGTTGAAATCATTTTGTCCTGATCTCAGAGCTCCTACACTCAACAAGGAAAGAGAAAACTGTACATTTACAATCAACCTGTAAACAATTAAGGAGCACAGTGCAACCATCAAACACCTCCTAAACCAGGACAGAAGCTGTCCCCTAACCATAGGGCTCATCACAATCCCAACTTTGCATCCTCTTCTTTTGCTAAAGAAAGAAGTGTCAGTTCTTGGGAATGAAGGCATTGGGATAATGCTCCCATCTCAGACTGTGATAACTTACATAAAAAGTCTGAAGAAACAGTTAATGAAATTTTGGCATATCTGAAGTCACAGCTGATAGTGAGAAGCTTTGAATTTTTTAATTTAAAGAATCTGACAGGAAGGCCATTAGGTCTTCTGAATGACTCAAGTTTCAGATCTCAAACAACTCAAATCTATATCGAGCTTCCTGCCTGACAGCACAGGTCTGGAAAAAGTGCCACTTGCCAGTGAAACTTGTCTTTGTTCAAAGTTATTAGCATGAATGAACAGCAATCCGTAGGGCTACTCAGACACACTGTTGATATCTTTGCTTTCAGCAGAAATTTCTTCTGTCTCTGAAAGAAACACTGTACTTGATCCCCTCTGCTCAAGATTTCTAGCTAGGAACAGTTCCTTCACAGTACATGGGATATTTTCTTCCTATTAAGTCTCTGTTTCACCTACCCCAAAATATTATTGAGATTTTCCAACTGGGATTTGCAAAACTTCTTCATGAGCATGCCCTGGATTCTCTCCTGTTGTTTAACTGCCTAGCTCCTACAGTCTGTATTTTTTATTTTCCTGGAGGTAAGTTTGATGTAATCTCTGGCAAGCTTTCACAGCTTTTCAGAAAGTGGCACTGAATGCCTTGAAAGGCCCAGAATCTCCCTTGTAAGCTCATACCATTGCAGAGTCCATCCCTTAAAGGTAAGTGGGACATGATAAAATCTAGTTATGCAAAAGCTTGCTGTCCTGAGGTGAAATTTTGCCTGAATGAGGGACTCAGTGTGATTCAACAAATGGTCAGTCAGCCTGGAAAGATGCCCCTCCATTCCTGAATCTGAAATTTCACCACGACCTTGTCTCAGATACTCTGCAGTTACCCAGAGGAACAAAGCTTTGGAAGGACACAAAACATTCGGAAATTCCTGGGTATCAGTATGAGGGAAAGTAAAGGAAATGGGAGTTTATTTTCACTGCAAGAGGCAGAGGGGAGGCAGTGATCTGATTGCCAACTTTGAAAATTATGGAAAGGCTTGAAATTCCTCCTAACAAACCACTGCACATGGCAGTGTAGAAGAGTGCAATGTGAGTGCTGGCATTGCTCTCCCTGGAAGGAGGATAAACATATGGACCATATTACNAGGGGGAATAGGTGAAAAAAACCTAATCATGTTGGGACACTAGCAGTTCTCCCTTTCTCCAGGGATAGGTTACACAGCCATACATAAATGTTTTGCTCAGCCTTTAAAAGGCATTTCAAAGGTTTTCTGCACAGCTTGAATTTTAAGCATGATTTGCAATGACACTTCCCCCACATGCATCTAAGGGAAGAAAATCTCTTGCCAGTGGATTTTGTGCCTAGTGCCAGATGAAAAGAGCGGCTCTTTGCAGGCTGAGGTTGGAGCTGTCCAGAAGAAGATCTGAAGACCACGTTAGACCCCGCTGACTCCGACTTGGCATTGAAGATTTGGCTCAAGAGATGAAAGGGTAACCAACTCTTTAGATGTTTGCTTCACAGAGGAGAGCACCATCCAACACAACACACAGGGTTACAGACAGCTCTCTGGGGAGCTAAGCAATCAAGAAAACTTATTCTGGATCAAGACACCCAGGGATTTGGAGAGCAGGGAAGAGATGAAAAGTAGCTGGTAGAGAAACATTTTCTGAGGAGCCTGGATTGACAGCAGAGTTTGGCATGGAGGTTCTGGGACCATCTACTGCACAACTTAATTCAAGAGGGATCCCCTGGGAGAAGAAGAACTGGAGCGAGTGTCATGGGATGCATGCAAAATGCATCTCTCCAGCAGCAGCAGTGCCTGCTGGGGGGACTGAGCCCATGCTGCTGCAGGTTGGCTGTTCTCCAGAAACCGGCTGGCCAATTCAGAGCCTGCTAACAGCCTGCTGACATGGGAATAAGAAACTAATGAGGCCTTAACTCCTGTATGACTGCAGGCCAGGGTTTGGCTCAGAGCATAGCTTGGAGCCTGGCCAGGCTACGCGGGAAATCGCCGCATCGCCGCCCACGTTCGGAGGAGGAGGAGGGTGGCAGTGACCGCGTGCCATGGTGACAGTGCTCTGATGCTCTGGCATGGTGAAACTGCTCTGTTTAACAGGGCCCCATCCCCAGCTCTGGGTACGGGGCACCAGCGCCACCCCCTTGAGCACGTTTTTACTGTGCCTGCATTAAAGCTGCAAGCCCAGTAGGGACATTTCCTATGTTTGCACTTCATTTCTTTCTGGTTTTCTCAATTTACAGCGTGGCAATGAAGTATAAAAGAGGCAAGGGAAAAGTAGTTACTATAGAGAGACCAGAAAAGTCTAACTTTTGCACAGAAAGCAAAGCAAAAGGCCTGATTTTGCTCATGAAGCAGCCCTTGGGTTTTTCTGCTGAGTACAAAGAAAGAGCTGGTGCAGTGTGATTGTTATGTGCTGTATCTTCACCATCAATCACATTTTAATGAGAGTAAATTGAAATTCCAGGCACACATTAATAATGAATGGATGAATTAACTCTGAGGAACCATCTGATGATGCTTTCACCGGCCTGTGATGTCTACAGGCTAACATCACATTAGGTTAGTTTCTGAACATTTATAGGGAAAACTGTGAGGTAAAACATTTGCTCCAAGGCCCAGATCTGCAAAGGGACTTACATGCCTGCATTTCAGCTTAACTGGAATTTTGGAAGTCTCAAAATATGGTGACTCACAGAAGCCACACATACTTGCCCGGGCATTTCAGCATTCACAGGCACCAGAGTCATTGGAACAGGCTGCCCAGGGCCGTGGTGGAGTCACCAACCCTGGAGAGATTCAAAAGACATGTAAATGTGGCACTTAGGGACATGGTCATGGCATTGCTAGGTTAATGGCTGGACTCGATCATCATAGAGCCTTTTCCAGCCTAAAGAATTCTATGATTCTATGATTGCCATAAATATTCCTTCAATGTCTCAATTTTCACCAGCAGTTTTCACCAGACATGTTGCCCCTTAGGTCACACTGCTCAGATTGTAGCTATTGGACTTGCAATAGCATCCCGAAACTTTTACCTGAAATCTCAGAAAGGCCTGTTATGGCCCGAGAAAGGAAGTCCCAACCCAAATCCCAGAACACATGCTCTATCACCTTTGTAAGACACAGATGTCTTTAGTGTTCACTTGGGTAGCAGAACAGTTTGATTTTCAAAGAAAGCAACTCAGGGCTCTAACGTCTCCTTTCTGTTGTGAACGATGCCAGGCTCCAGTAAGTCAGAGCAGACATCAGGAGTTTGTTGTCAGGATAAGCATCAGAAATCCCCTAAAACCCATCAGCTGCATTCCCTGCAAGTGCACTTAAATCACTTAAAATTCCAGTTTATCAAACCTTGGCTTCTCACTCTGGAGATTCCCAGCTCACTTCCCACCATGGTAGCCAAATAAGTGGCTACTAGAGCTGATAAAATCAGTTTGGCTGGATCTGCAAGTATCACAGCATAGGATGTTCACTCGGTTTGGCCAGGGGATGCTTGTCCATGTGAGGATTTTAGAAACATCTTCCTTTGCAAAGCTCAGGACACATTTTTTATTTAAGTGCTGAGATTTTCTAGTCCAGAGTTAAAGAGGTCTGTTACACAGAAAACAAAAAATTACAGAAAATCTTGGAGATGGATGGCTTTGGTGGACTTGGGCCATACTTTAGTTCCTAAAGAGCTGCTTGGCCAAGGCAACCAAAAACCATCTACTACACCCAAGTAGTTTACTTGAATTCACCACTCCTTTCTCCCCATGTCTATTGATGACATTGAGAAATTAATGTTATTGGGGGCTGAGGCAGGAGTAGGTTCTGCTCTTTCTCACAGCAGTGTTGGACCTCCATGCCTCCACCAGCACCAGGCACCACTGCAGTGCAGCTCCTCTCTCTCCTCTCACTCCATTACAACTTGACCTCTTCATGCTTCTTTGCTTGGGAGGCTTTACAGAGGGGTCTCTGCACTTTGCCACTGCTCCTTGCCGAGGTGCTCTGCGGGACCGAGGTCCTTGCCCCATACCCTCACCCTTTCCCCTCTCAGCAAGATGCTGTCAGGAGACATCCCCCGCATCCGGATGTATTCCTGATCGTACAAGGCTCCAAACCCACACATCCACCCTTTAGAGCAGCTCTAAAACCAGAGGCACCTAACACCCAATTTCTTATACCATGCTGCTGACTCTTCAGCACTCTCTAGTTTTATGGGCAAAACCTTCCTTATGCTGAACAGATCAGTCACTGCTTGTTCAGATGTGTGGGTCAGAAACAGCTCTTTCCTCTGACTCATAGCACAGCTAGAAGAAGAGACGAGACTGCTTCTCCATCTTATTTTCCCTTTATCATAAGCTTCCCTTTTGGGTCCCTTCACCCCCATCCTAATATCCTGAATCCCTTCCTCCCCACTGTGGTTTTTTCCCAGCAGCCTGTCGACATGCCTCCTGAACTTATTTATAGCACGGCTTCAGCCACCTCACATGTTAACCTATTCCATATGTTTATTCTCCTTTGTGTGAAAAGGGGCTCCGCCAGGCTCTCCTTTATCCCTGTGGCCTTTTATTTTCAGGTGGTGGCCCCAGCTGCTCAGCCCCTCATGTGAGACCTGTTTTTTTGCTCCAGTGAACAAAAGAGCAGCTCAGAAAGGGTCCAGGGTGATGAGAGACATGCCAGCTCTGCACCAGCCCTAAAAAAGACGGATACCCAGCGGAAGGCTGGCACATCCTCCACAAGATGCATAGCCAGTTTTACATCCCCATGGAATGAAAGTGGACTAGATCACCTGTATCCAGAGGGATAGAGACCAGGAAGCAGCTCTCACTGAGGATTTATCCTTGCATTTTCCTTCACTGAATCCCCAGCACTGTTCGCAAACTCTATTCTTAGCTTTTCTCGTCCTCTGTTGGCTCATCCCTGTGGTTACTGTGATCCAACCTCCTGAATGGCTTTGAAGTCACTGCTTACTTCTGGTGTCCCACAGCTGATCAGTGCCCCCAGCACACTTTCTCCCACCCCAAAGCAGCCAGGTTTGGGTGGCACTTCCTGCAGCTGCAGCTCCAAATGGCTGAACCTTCAATGTCCAGGCACCACCACTCAAATGACTGGAAGCGAATTATGCAATGAGCTGAGCCACTATTTTAAGGAAGAAATTTTCTATGATGTGAGTGATAAAACATTGGCACAGGTTGCCAAGAGCTGTAGTGGATGCCCCATCCCCGGAAGTGTTCAACACTAGGCTGGAAAGGGCTTTGAGCAACCGGATCCAGTGGAAAGCGTCCCTGCTCATTGCAGCGCAGTTGGGCTACTTGACCTTTAAAGGTCTGTTCCAACCCAAACCATTCTATGATTTGCCCAGCTCCCCATTTCACTTAACTTGCTAACAGAGATGGTTGCTAAACTTCTCACACTTATTCCTCACAGCTAGGGTGGCTGTGTGGCAGGTGTAATTTGCACACAGGGCCCCATAAAAAAAAGCCACTGTAGTGGCACATCTGCCCTTCTTACCTTGTCTGCAAGCCCAGCTGCAGCCAGCCAGAGCTCTGCTCTGCAGAGCAGCCTCCAATGTGTCATAAATGTGTGGAATAATGGCTTTCCTGGGAACCATCAGTGATTGCAGCTGGTGGTAAGAGCCCAAGGGGCAACATCAGAGACACAACAGGTCCATGTTCAGCATCAGGACAGCTTTAGAGCTGCTAAAAGCAAGCTAAAACAACAATGGATCTCTCCTTATTCACTCTCTTTCTTTCTTTCTTAGCAGCTTTTTCCAGCCCTCTGCATGGGGCACTCTGGTTTTCCTCCCCTTGACTTGCAAGAAGTATGTTGGTGGAAGTCCTTGGTGTTTGCATTCCTCATGCCCTAAAGCCAGCCTGTTGTAAAGCCCACATCTCACAGCCAGATTCTCCTCCCCTGACTGCTCCAGCAGCTGCTCTCTCTTTTTTTACTGTGACAGCTTTTGATCCTTTCAATGGACAGCAGTGAAACACCCTGTGTTTTTTCAGGCTTATAAGATCTCTTCCCCATCGATTGCAGAGAGCACACTGTGACCAATACCCTGTTGCTCTCATTTCCCAAAGAGAAATGTTTTCAGTAGTGAACTCCCTAACCTTGGTGGTTTTTTATATAAAATGAATCAACAAACAACTCCCTCCCACAAAAAACAAACAAACAAACAAAAAAACCCCAACAAATGATAAAAGTAATTTTTGACCACCAGAAAGCATCAAAGCAGGCTCATGTTCCCCCTGCTTTCTTCTTCTTCTTTCTTCCTTTTTTCAGGTCGGCTTGAGACAGGAAAAAAACTCAGGCTGACAGTGATATCTCCAAGGCACTGTAAGGGTCTCCCCTAGGAAGCAGCAGGAGTCTCATTATTTTATATTCTCCCGGACAGAATACTAAATTTGGGGAAAAGCCTGCCCCAGCCATAGTAATAAGAAAAGAAACTTCCCAAATTGCTCTCCAGAGCCCTCAGATTCCTGTTTCATTACCTCGGCTTGAGCAGTCCCAGGTGTCTTTTTTTAATCCCTGTTGATCAACAGGGGCAAGGCTCGGCACGTCTCTGGCCAAAGGCTCATTCAATATTATGAGCAAGCTTTAATATGAGCACGGGGAAGGGAAAAATATGCACTCTGCAAATTCACTTCACCTTTTCTGTTGTAAAACATGCTGGATTTTAATGATTTCTATGTACCAGAAACCTCAGTTTAGCTTTAAAGCCCTTAGTTGTAATTTTGTTTATTTTCTTCCACTGTGCAACAATAACAACAACAAAAAAGAAAGAAACCCAACCAACCAAACAACAACAAAAACCAACCAACCAAAAAAAA
>WEIT01011720.1:166296-197179 GCA_013389985.1 Dryoscopus gambensis
CCAAAAACCCCAGAACCCTGCTTAAGTCCAAACGTAGAAAAGATTGCAAAGTCTCGGTTTTTTTCTGAAAAAATCGTTGTGTCGGCAAGGGTAGAAAGAGATTGTTCAGATACAAAGAGGTGGTGGTGGGGAACCAGATCCAAATATATCTGCAGATAAATATTTTATGCCCTTTCTGAATAGCTGGGTGGGATCAGGCGAGCACACGAGAGCCCTGCGCTGTGCGAGGCTGCCACCTCCTGGAGTGGGCAGCCCTGACACCAGGGCATCCACCAGAGATGGTGCTGGATTTGATATTTTAACCCAGAAATAATCACCTCACGGGGAACATGAACTGATGCCACTGTCCGCAGCTTTTGTGGAGAGTGGAGAGGTTTTCTAAGAAGTTGTTTTGGGGTTTAAACGTGCAGGTGTGGAGTGGAGAGGGTGGATGTGCCTGTTAGCACCCAAAATAGTGATAGAGGGAACTGGGGAACGCAGCTTTCCATGGGAAAGCCACACGTTTCCTCATTTATTGCGGCTTCTGCTCTTTTATTGCAACAATGTTTCCTCCCGTTCTGGCTCCACCAGCCCACAATCAGTGACATCTGCTCTGTCCCCTCTGCTGGAGCCACCCAATGGCACCACAGAGGTGGGTGCAGAGAGTCTGACAGATGTTGCTGGGTGAACAGTGGTCTGTGAGCGGGGAGAGATGAGAGAGCTGCCCCACTACCTGCTGTGACTACGGGGCTCATGGCATCTTCTGGGTGCTCTGACTCCGTCTGCATGGACCAGAATAGCTCTGTGTGGGAGTAGGGATTGATTGCAGCCATTGTTTATGGGGATGGGACCAGTCTGGGTGCTCTTACCATGGTCTTACGCGAAGGACAAGTTTTGGGTCTGGGGATGGTGGTTTTACCCTTGACAAAGGGCAGACTGGATGCTGATATGTTTTAGGAGCATAAAGGTATTGGTTTAGTGCAGGAAAAAAGTCCCCTGCTCTGCACATGAACAAATATTAATGGGAAGCAATCCAAGTTCAAGACCAGAAGAGGAAGGTTTAGTCAAGTAGACCCCCTCCCATGTCACAGGCACATTGCCTTACCACACACTGGACATGAAGGTGGAAAATGCCTGTGTCAGGTCAAAAGCAACGACATCCCTTAATGCAAAGGATAGAAAAACTCACAGGCCCCAAGCGTCCTAATAAAGTGGGGGAAAGCCTGAGTTGCTCACTCGTAGGCTGTTGGCTGCTGCCAGACTCTCTTGCTCAGGCAGAACCTGAACAGGATGCTGCAAGGAGTCAACCTGGAAGTGATAGCATGAAATACCTCCCACATCCTGCAAAGAAGTTTCTGCCTCCTTCCAAGGAGTTTTACTTGCCAGGAGCACACCCCCATAATCACTCTGAAACTGCTAGCAGCTTTCTGGGTTTCAGACAGAGGAATTAAAAACAAATTAGAGGTAATGATCTCTTAAATTGCTTCTGAATATACTCTGTAGCTGAGAGTTTTGGTAGATTTGGATAATCAAATCAAGCAGAGCCCAGGCTATGCAGAAGGGTGACATAGAATTTAGGAATCTCTTCAAGCTTCCCATTAAATATTAGATGTGATGCAACTGCCCCTTCTTATTGAAAACAGTGGTAAGAAAGTCAGTGAAAGCCAAAGCCAAGAACCTGACTCATCCTGAAGAAAGGCTGTTTCTCCCATGTGAGCTGTGTCAGCGGAGCATTAATTGACTTCTGCTGTTAGTTACTTCTTCTGTTCTTCTAGAATAGCTCTACATACTTATTCCTCTATTTTCGGTTACTCCAGACCTAAATGGCTGCAGAGAGACAGGGCAATGGGAACTAAGGGGCTCTTCAGTACTCTCCATCTCTTTCTGCACTGTAATGCCATGCTGGCTGTCAAGGCTCACAAGAATGAGTTATGGGACTTAGGACTGATTTTCAGAGGGGGTAAGTGTGCGACACACTCCCATAGCATGGATGGGGCTGTGTTCGGTGGTTCAGATGAACGTCAGCATGGACACCCTGCACCAAAATGCCACGAGTTCAGTTCTGAATGTCAAAGACAAGGTGGTGGGGCACATCTTGCTGTTAACAGATGGCTGAAGCTTATCTGTATAAATTCATTTACTAATCAAAATCAACAGTTTATGCGTTTTGGAAGGTGAAAGCAGCAGAAGTCAGTATTTAGAAGCAGGACAGGATGAACCCTAAGCCACTTAGCACAAACTTGTTTGCAATGTCTTACTAATCCCCTCCTATCCTGTCTTCATTACCATCATATACACTGCACCTGTGCAACTGATAACGCAGCAGTGTTTGGGAAGCAGATTTCAGACAGTCTCCCTTCCCCACCAAGGGACCCCATCTAGCACTATTTTAAAGCAGGTTTTTTATCTCATTGGAAGTATTTTTTCCCGAGACTTTCAGGGGAATGAAGCAAGCAAACCCCCCGGGAAATGTGGTCTTTGCCAACATCTCCAGCAGTCACCTCTGCTTGGAGTCTGGAATGTCCTGCTCTCAGCCAAGCCCTGTCCTCATGCACAGATGTCATCAGCTTTTCCAGGTCATCCCTGACAGCAGCTCTTCTGGACACTTCTATGAGTGGATTTACCCTCCTGAAAATCATATCACAAGCAGAGAAGCTAGGACAGGGCTGGGAGCAAGGATGGGATGCTTCATGTCTTAAGGTTTCCTACAGATGTTCCCCAGTGCTTAAGACATCTTTGAACCATGCCCTTAATAACATGCTTTAACCTGGTCAGCCTTAAGTGGTCAGACGGATGGACTTAGAGGATTCCTGTAGGTACCTTCCAAATGAAATATTCTATTTTATTCTGTGTCACCCTGCAGCACCCAGGGATGCCTGGGGAACACACCTCCAAGGTTGTACCATAAATGCCTTCTGAAGCCCATGGCCACCTTGAACCTAATCTTGCCACGCACCTGTTGATTTCAGACACAGGTTTCTGTACAGGGCCAGACCTGTGGGTGAGCCCCAGGGCTAGTAAAGGGGACCAAGGATCCCACATTGCTCCTTGCTTTGCTGGTCCCATTTGCCCAGCTGAGGTGGCAACAAAGATTCCTAACAGTTTCTTACATGAAAAGGAGGGCTGCAGCATCGCATTACAATCTCACCAGCCTCCTTTTTTCACTAACAAAAACAACTGTGATTTTACGGCTTGCTTTTAATGGAGAATCAGTAACAGACAAAATCATGTTTATTCCTTTTGCATGGCAAATAACCTAGGGAAAACACCACTTGATTTAAGCCCCTCTAAACTGTCTTGTCAAGTGTTCAGACCTGATCTAAAATATCCTGTTATAACAAAGAAGAGTGACATGATTTGGTTATCAGACTACTTGTCTGCCAGGCACATCTCCAGGCATTGTTGGGCCAAATACTGTACCAGACCTTGCTCCAGACAGGTGTGACTCAGTTCCTGCTGCAGCCCATGAGGTTTAAGTTGCCATCTGAAGGAAAATGCATGTAAGACTGCCATGTAACCAATGCCAGAGTAAGGAAAAGCAGATTACCTCCAGGAGTTAATCTTCCTACTTCCTGTTTTCCTCCATGAAAATTAATCTTTCTACTCAATGGAACTGGAGCACCAGGCCTCTATGCTCCCCACAGTCCAGACAAAGGTTTTGTACATCCCATCCCCTGGCAGGAGTGTGGCACTTTCCCTGGGTAGGCCAGGATTAATATAAAGCAGTTAACTTAACTAGCAACATATGTCTGCCTCTTTTTTCCCACTGCCATTTAATCTCTCTTATCCACTGACCATGCAAGCCTCCTGTAATCACTGCAAAGTAATTATGTGATTATTCCAGCCCTCTAAATTACAGTTGCAGCTTGGACCCCAGCAATTGCTGGTGATGCAGCAAGGCTGACTTTCTCAACTGTTAGATAATTACAATTAGACAGAACCAAAAAAAACCCCTAACAACCCCTAAAAACAAATTACGCAACAATAAAAACAAACCACACAATAATAAAAACTAACCTACACAATAATAATAATAATAATAATAATAATAATAATAATAATAATAATAATAATAATAAAACAACCTGCCAGAAAATGCAACTTCTGCTGAGACTTTTCACCTCAATTTTTTTCATCACAAGTAAGATTAGAGTAGGAGCCATTAATAAGATGGCAATTTATGTTAATTTATCAGCACCTAAGCCCAAGAGCCTTAATAAAACTAGCTAAAAGGAACTTTATGATAAACAGAGCAATTATGTTGTTGCTGTTATTACAGTGGCATTTCAAATCCTGTTATCCTGGGTTTTATTGTTGAACTGGCTCGGGCAAGGTCTGGTCTCTTGGAAGGTGTCCCTGCCTGTTGTAGTGGGGTTGGAAGAAGATGGTCTTTAAGTTCCCCTCCAACCCAAATCATTCTATGATCATTTGAAATGAGACTTTTACAAAAGAAGAGATAAACTGTAACAAGATCAAATTGCAGTCCCTCTCCTTGCCTTTATGACCCCTTCCTGAGTATGACTTTCCTCCCACGTCAAGGTCTTTCCCATGGCGTCAAACTGGTGCTGAGATTTTTCTTTAATGTGGGGATGGGAACATAGATCTCAAGGCAACAGGAGGTACAGAAGGGGGAGAACATCCCCCAAAAGTTGCAGGCCTTTTTTTTTTTTTTCATTTTTTTCATAGCANCTGGTCAGCCTTAAGTGGTCAGACGGATGGACTTAGAGGATTCCTGTAGGTACCTTCCAAATGAAATATTCTATTTTATTCTGTGTCACCCTGCAGCACCCAGGGATGCCTGGGGAACACACCTCCAAGGTTGTACCATAAATGCCTTCTGAAGCCCATGGCCACCTTGAACCTAATCTTGCCACGCACCTGTTGATTTCAGACACAGGTTTCTGTACAGGGCCAGACCTGTGGGTGAGCCCCAGGGCTAGTAAAGGGGACCAAGGATCCCACATTGCTCCTTGCTTTGCTGGTCCCATTTGCCCAGCTGAGGTGGCAACAAAGATTCCTAACAGTTTCTTACATGAAAAGGAGGGCTGCAGCATCGCATTACAATCTCACCAGCCTCCTTTTTTCACTAACAAAAACAACTGTGATTTTACGGCTTGCTTTTAATGGAGAATCAGTAACAGACAAAATCATGTTTATTCCTTTTGCATGGCAAATAACCTAGGGAAAACACCACTTGATTTAAGCCCCTCTAAACTGTCTTGTCAAGTGTTCAGACCTGATCTAAAATATCCTGTTATAACAAAGAAGAGTGACATGATTTGGTTATCAGACTACTTGTCTGCCAGGCACATCTCCAGGCATTGTTGGGCCAAATACTGTACCAGACCTTGCTCCAGACAGGTGTGACTCAGTTCCTGCTGCAGCCCATGAGGTTTAAGTTGCCATCTGAAGGAAAATGCATGTAAGACTGCCATGTAACCAATGCCAGAGTAAGGAAAAGCAGATTACCTCCAGGAGTTAATCTTCCTACTTCCTGTTTTCCTCCATGAAAATTAATCTTTCTACTCAATGGAACTGGAGCACCAGGCCTCTATGCTCCCCACAGTCCAGACAAAGGTTTTGTACATCCCATCCCCTGGCAGGAGTGTGGCACTTTCCCTGGGTAGGCCAGGATTAATATAAAGCAGTTAACTTAACTAGCAACATATGTCTGCCTCTTTTTTCCCACTGCCATTTAATCTCTCTTATCCACTGACCATGCAAGCCTCCTGTAATCACTGCAAAGTAATTATGTGATTATTCCAGCCCTCTAAATTACAGTTGCAGCTTGGACCCCAGCAATTGCTGGTGATGCAGCAAGGCTGACTTTCTCAACTGTTAGATAATTACAATTAGACAGAACCAAAAAAAACCCCTAACAACCCCTAAAAACAAATTACGCAACAATAAAAACAAACCACACAATAATAAAAACTAACCTACACAATAATAATAATAATAATAATAATAATAATAATAATAATAATAATAATAATAATAAAACAACCTGCCAGAAAATGCAACTTCTGCTGAGACTTTTCACCTCAATTTTTTTCATCACAAGTAAGATTAGAGTAGGAGCCATTAATAAGATGGCAATTTATGTTAATTTATCAGCACCTAAGCCCAAGAGCCTTAATAAAACTAGCTAAAAGGAACTTTATGATAAACAGAGCAATTATGTTGTTGCTGTTATTACAGTGGCATTTCAAATCCTGTTATCCTGGGTTTTATTGTTGAACTGGCTCGGGCAAGGTCTGGTCTCTTGGAAGGTGTCCCTGCCTGTTGTAGTGGGGTTGGAAGAAGATGGTCTTTAAGTTCCCCTCCAACCCAAATCATTCTATGATCATTTGAAATGAGACTTTTACAAAAGAAGAGATAAACTGTAACAAGATCAAATTGCAGTCCCTCTCCTTGCCTTTATGACCCCTTCCTGAGTATGACTTTCCTCCCACGTCAAGGTCTTTCCCATGGCGTCAAACTGGTGCTGAGATTTTTCTTTAATGTGGGGATGGGAACATAGAACTCAAGGCAACAGGAGGTACAGAAGGGGGAGAACAGCCCCCAAAAGTTGCAGGCCTTTTTTTTTTTTTTCATTTTTTTCATAGCATTTGACATTTCTGATGAGAATTTCCAAAGTGTAAGTGGCTTTCCAACTGGCTAAAAATGGTAAAAAGCAAGAAATCTGAGGGTTTTTTAAATTATTCCACTGATTGTGGCTTGAGTTAGAAATATCTGCGAATGTTCTTTCTGAATCTGGCAAGTTTCAGTCAAATTCCACTGAAGTGTCCCAGGCTTCCCTTCCCCTGCACACTGACATGCCCACCCTGGGGAAAAGGAGTAGGGCAGAATGCTGGAAAGAGCATGAATGAAAACAGAAGGGGAAGAAAGATACCTTCCCCGAGGAGCACATTAAGAGTCTACAGGTGAGCTCTATCAGACGTGGAAAAGATGAATTTTTAAGTCCATGATGATCTAACCCCACTGAAATGAGTGGAGACACACCCAAGGAGCACAGATGATGTCTTGACTCTGATGCAGACCCACACACCACTGCACCTGGGTTGAGCTCTGCCCACAGTGGATGTAAATCTGCCAGGTGTGTAAATCCTCTTCACCTGCAGGATTTGATCCAGCATTTCTGTCTGGTCTCTGCTTTTCTCCTTTGCATCCAAGCTCACCCCTCTGTGCTGCAGTATAACTTGAATGAAGGTCTTCCATCACACTTAAATTTATCTACCAGGGAACATCACGCTGTCCAGCTGCTCCTGGGTTCCTTCACGGCTCACAAAGGGACAATGAACTGGAAGTGTGACTCAATCTGTAATTGATGCCGTTGGCAAATTCAGAGCCATGTTAGGGGCTGAATTACTGTAAGAGGCCATTTTAAGAAGTAAATCGTGTTGGGTCAAATGCCTCATGATGATAACGAGCAGAGTCCTGCAGAATGTCAAACAAGCTTATGTGTACAAATACCGTGGGCCACCAAGATTTTCTCCACAGTGCCTTGATGAGATGATGTTCTGTTTTTGCAATGTGACATCACAGGGTGATAAAAATAAAAGGAAGAGCAAAAAAACCAAAAACTGGTGATGAAGTGCAAAATAAACTGGTTTTCCAGCAAACCAATAAAGGGAGAAGAATATCCTCCATCTCCAGAGAGAAGATGGAGAATGGCAAAGATGCGCTTTACAACCCATTCTGCTGGTAGAGACTAGGGGTCTACTGACATTAATTTTACACATTCCCTTCCCTTCCCTTCCCTCAAAAGAAAATCGAGCAAACCACTATGATTTAAGAAATGATAGTCCGGCAGACTTGCACTGCAGGCAACCTTCATCAAACATTAGCCTCTTGGCTGCACTGCAGAGCAGTCAGTTTTCAGGCTGGTTTAGAAGATCCTTATTTTATCACTTGCTGTTTATGATCAGAATATTTCATCTATTTCCACAAAGCCTTCTGTAAAACTCCCTATTCAACTGAAAATAGCAGGAGTTTCCCAGACGTATTTGGGAAATAGTCATTAAAGTTCAGAAGGACTTTGTTACTGGCATCATTTTTTAAAAAGAGATTAGAATTGATTTTTCTAAACCACACTTCAAAAAAATAAGAGAGGAAAAGCTTCAGCTGTTCTTCTAATCTGGCTTTGTTTGCTCTGTACTAATTTGTGAAGTGTTTGTGTCTGAATTCGTGTGAAGGAGAAGCAACTGCAGCAGTTAATAATTTCATATATATACCACATTTGGGCTACAGAGTTCAAGGACCCGAGGAAATGGAGGAACATCAGTGAACCAGCCAGCCAAAGATAACATGAATCACTGGTACAAATGGTAACGAAAAGCAAATCTTCTGGTTTGCCAAGACTCCTGTGAGCCACTGGCAGTGCCTTCACTGGAGGTTACAGCCAAAGGAAAGTCTTATATATTCATGAGATGAGCAAGTGGTTCAGAAATGCTCCTGGCCTTATAACAGGATGAGAAGGGAGTAAAAAAACCACCAAACACCTTTAATGGATTACCTACACCAGGGAGTTAAGCGTTGTCAGGACCACTGCCAAGCCCTGCTCGCATTTACAGTCTGGGATGCTGCTGTGTCCCTCTCTCAGGTGTGACACAGCTGCGGTAGTATTCATCCAAGCTGTGGGCAGCCCAGCTTCTGCTCTGCTTCAGTCCAAATCTGGGTACCCCCATGGCTATTTCAGACACCTATGTTTTGGATGATTTGTAGCTGTGGATAATCTCACTTCTCCTGATTTTACCTGGTGAAAAAAATGACTGCAACAGCTGAAACACAGGAAGCCAGGAGTTACAAAGAATACAAAATCATCTCAAGAGGGATGACCTGGTTGGGGTCTCGGCTGTAAAGACATCCCTATGCAAAACAGAAATGTTTGCTGAAGCAGAGCCCAGAGCTCTCAACAACTTCTCTCACTGGGAACTCCCTCAGTGCAGGACTACAGAATAATCAACATTTTTGCTCAGGCCATAGGATATGATGCCCATCATGAAACAAGCTCGGTGAGACACGCTGAGACCACTAACCCTGGGACAATGGATGGCAACAGCCATGAATCCAAATGCAAAACTTGCTGCAACAGGAATCACATAAGTCTTTCTCCTTCTGGAGAGGTGCCCCAAGCACCACATAGTGGAGGCAGGGATCCTCTACTCCTTTGGCCCCATTTAGCGTGGAGCAAAACCAGCACACGCCAGACGTACAAGTTCCACATCATCATTCAGCCTCAGCTCATGCTCATTACCCATAATACTGGAGAGCTTTAGGCCAGGGACAGATTTGGGGTGTCAGGGAAGGTTAAGTGGCAAAAAATAAGTTTGTGAAGAACACAGCTACCTGCAGAAAGAGAAGCAGCCAAGCAGGACTGCAGGAGGATCTCCATTTTGGATCCAGTACCTACAGGGCAGTTATGTCCTTCAGTGAACATAGCCTATGGTATTTTAAGCACCTCCAGAGAATACCACCTCCACCTAAATGACTTTTTAATCAGGCCCAAGCACTGCTACCCTTGTCCTAAGGGCAGGACCAAGGATGCTGTTGGGGGCTCCATTATCTTTTTGTGCTCAGCTCACACTGTTCTGTTTAAAAGATTAATGAGACATATATTCTCAATCAAGAAGCTATTTCAGAAGCTCTTACTTCCAATCGTCTGTACAGTTCGGCTAGGAGCATCATCTGCCCTTCTTTTAGTGGGGAGTTTCAGCAAAACGTTTTATGGGTATTTATTTTCCAGAGCAGGATTTGCACATTGATGGACTGAATATTGATGGTACAGAAGCCAGGTAACCCATGCAGATCTAACAGTGCACAGAGTGTGCTGAGCTGTCCAACAGTAATTTGGGGTAGGAAAGTGCGGAGATGAGGATACTCAGGCTTTTTCCTTGAATGATGTGCATCTATTTCATTTGAAGAACACATTGTCCGGGAGTGAATAGCAAGGAGGTTAGTAGCACCTGAGCATCTTGCCACCTACGGCTGTAGATAAGTGAAGATGCACAGATGGTGGATCTCAGACAGGCTGAGCTCACCCCACTTAACAAGTTATTACCCTATTTCAAGAATTCATAATTTGTGTCTTGTGGGCCTCATCTCATCCATATCATTCTGCCATGTTATGTCTGGCTCCAACATGAATTCCTGGGAAGTTTTCTAGTCCCCATGTAGCTCAGCATCAAGCCATGGCAGAAAGATGTGAGGGGAGACCACGGGAGCAGCCTATTTCTGTCCTCTGACAATAAAGGTAAAACAACTGGCAACACTTTGACTTGAGACACTCAAAATCAGGTTACATGACTTGCAAACAGAAGACAGGAAGCCAGAGGCAGTGTCCTGCTCTGTCACCAGCCCGGGATGCTCAAAGGGAAAGGTTTTGGCCATGGTTTTCACAGAGGAAGAATCAAGACACTGGCTCAGGCTCCCAGCAGGAAAGCAGCCTGAGCTGAACATGCAGTAGAAAAGTCAAGTTATAGTAATGACATTTAACTGACTCCAGAAGCCTGCCAGCTCCTTTTTGGGCATCTCTGGTCAGTATCACCTTGTCTCTTGTTCTGGAAATCAATATCCTCATAACACAACTCCCTGTTTTTCGGCCATAAATTAGCTCACATTGCAATTTGTATTACGGCACTTAGAAAAAAAATACACATTCAGCTCCACTTTAACTGTTTTAACAGCACTCAGTAGGTCTCTCAGGAGCTCCCAGAAGCACTGTGTGTGCTGGCTGCTCTTCTAAGAGGCCCATCCATCTCTGTCCCTCTGCTCATACTTTTACAGCTCTGCAACATTCTCATTTTTTCCTTTACTTTTAGGGCTATTTTGACAGGTTTCATAACCCTATTCCTCTTACTCAGAAAAGCTTGCAAGTGCACTCTCATTCTTCCACAAATCTTCCTCTGGAGTTTGTACCTCTCTGATCCTCTGCAGTAACAATGTGCACAACAGCTGCAAAGTCTTGAACCCCTGGGTCCTACTCACCAGATTTTGGGGTCCTCTGTGCAGACATCTACCTTTGCTGATGTCCTTCACCACATTTTTTTGTATGGATTTAGTTAGGGAGAAACTCAAACCCATGAGCAACTACAAATTGTTTGAAGCCTTGTCTATTGAACCAGCAGGTTATTTTCGCTTTTCATTATTGCAGGGATCCTACATCTGGCAAATATCAGACTAACGTGACTGATGATGGATTTGGTGCTAGTTTTTCCACTAAAGCAATTAGTGTTAGGATGAGTACGCTAAAGCTGAGAAATAATCACTCTTGTGTCATGTACATGTGGTCCATGGCTTCAAGTCCTGATTTATTAGCACAAGTTTTTGTTTTCTTGCAGTTTTCAGCAGGTTTCACACATTTCAAGATCTTTTCTGTGTCCACTTCACATTTTTTGCCCTGAATAGTTCTTTTTATAAACCTCTTTGAGCTCTTTGAGCTACACCCACCTACCCTTCCTGTATTTTTCTGAAGCATTTCAAACAATACAGAGCCTCTGAAGCCAGTGTGGTTGCCTTCAGGTAACTTGCCATGAATTGCCACAACGCTTCAGTTGGAAATGGAAGTATTGGTTACGTGTGTGATTCCCTGGCTGGTGCACAATCACAACCATGGTGGCTTCTGGTGATGTGTCACACTCAGCTGCAGCTTCTGTAAACTTATTCCACGTTGGTTTTGAAACTGGATAATTCTTTTTGGTCAAACATGCATGTATTATCCTGTTCCCTGTATCATTTTCAAGTACAGCCTCATGAAATACTCTCAGGAGTATATCTGCTATCAGTAGCGGTTTTCTTGGTTTATTCTCTACTTCAAATCCTACAACTGACATTGGAATTGCAACCTCTATTACAGGAGTGACATCAGTCAGTCCCTTTAGTGCCATGGATATACAGTAACCAGAGTCAGGTTTTTGCCACAAGCTTTGAATCAATACATAAAATTTCTCATCAAGAGCCCTAGTACCAGACACTCTTACAGAGATAAATTCAAGTTCTGTAAGTCCAATATATAAAAATTTTTCACCAAATTCCAAGTTCACAAAAGAAATGCCTTGTCAGGGCAGACCAAAGGCCTAGCTGAACCATACCATTTTTAACTCCAAACTTTTTGCACCAGCAATATTCTATGGCAAGCACATCAGCACTTTACCTCCTTGCTGTGGAAAGAAATAAAGCCTAGTACATCTTGGGAACATGGCTTCTTCTAATTTCATTTTAAGCAGTAAAATACTCCCATCGTTCCAATGTAATGATTCTTGCATTGGAAACCACAATTAGCTATCCCCTGTTTAGCTTCTCCTTGTCACTCATGATTCTACAGACTCCTGTCTCATCAGTTGTTCATACAGAAACCAAGCCATATCTTTTGTTATCCTTGCTATTCTCCTTTCTGCCATTCCCACTTCTAGTAAATCAGTTTTGAGACAAGGGAAGCAGAACTGCACAAGGTCTTTTTGAGGGTTTTTTTACAACAGCATGATGGTATCTTTTGGTTTCATCTGTATTGTTTTCCTAGCAGTTCCTAAAATGCAATTTGGGGATTTTTTTGACAGCTCTTGTGCATTGAGGTGCTGCTTTCTTCAGAAACTTTTATTATCATCTCAGCTATGAGAGGTGACCATCAGCTCAGAGCCTCTCTGTAGGGGTACAGTTGGGACTGGGGTTTTTTTTTTTTTTGCTGAGTGCATCACTTTCCAGTCCTACACTTTTACAACAATTTTGTACCACACAAGCCAGAGAAACCTCAAGACACGCGAGCCACAGTACAAGAGGAGCTGCAAAAACTTCTCTGTTCTCCAGCCATGAGATACTCAACGACATACTGCAGTATGAAAACCCTTTCCTGGTAACGCTGATGTTCAGGTGAATCTGCCACCCCTGGAATCTGGAGGAAGAGGCTGGCATTCCACAGCAGCCCCATGTTTTTCCTTTGAGAAAACCTGTTGTGTGAGATTAGGCCCTCAAAGGTAGTCTTGGCAGCTGCAAAGAGAGATCTACCCACCGGCATCACCGAATGTCTCCTGTTGTTTGTGTTTCCTGCACCTCCCTTTTGCTCCTTTTGCAGCCCAGTGCAGTTTGTATTTTAGTCCTTTCTCTAATGCCCCTTTTTCTCTTAGCTATAACTTTCACTTACAGCCCGGTGATTTCCATCACCTTGTGGCAAATCGCTGCTCAGTTTTTTAGCCTTTGAAGCAGGAAATTTAAAAAAGATTTTAAATTCCAGATATCCATTAATTTATTTCTTAAGCATTCCATTGACATTTCAGATAAATAGATCTGTAGTGCTACTTACCTTATTGAAACCAATCTTTTAAATATCTAATAAATAATATTTTCTTTATCGTTATATGCTACATAAATATTTTGGTGGCACTATTAAATTCTTTACTTCCCAATGGTGACAAATACACTCCACACATACAATAGTGCTGCATACTAAAGTGCCTGCATATGTTTTATCTTTATAAATACTGATAAAACAGGTAGGGAAATTACAGACTTGAAAATAAAAAGCATCAATATTTTTGACTTGCAAAAAAAATGAGAGGTTACATCCTCTCATATTGTCTTGCAGACGGAGAAGAAAATCTTCGTCATTCAGGAGGAAAGATTGGGGAAAAAGGCATTGTCATATATATTCACTATAATTCAGTATAACAAAGCACTGTGAAGTACAAGTAGTAAAGTCTTACAACTGTGGAAATCATTGCTATTAACATTAGACAATTTGATATATATTGATATCATTTGGAATATTTATAAGTAAAAGGTAGAAGTGCAGTAGCAATAATATAATACTTACTCTAAAAATGTCCAGGTTTTATTCTGAAGGCCGTATTTCACATAAAGTGCATTTTCTGCATTTCCCCAAATTTTAAAGTCTTTCTACACTAGACTCCAGACAGAAAAAAAAAGAAAAAAAGGCCAGCAGAGGATAAACTGCAAAACTCAGGGTTTTTTTCAGGTTTTCCCACCTCTTCTGTTAACACAGAGCAGAGCTGGGACATCAAGCCAGGCTCCTGGAAAATCCTGGCTTTCCAAGGACAAACTGACTCATAAAGGCTTTGCTGTTTTTGTGTGTAGCATGCCAGTTTGGATTTGCCCACCTTGAGTTTGCCTTCAGTCAAGCCTGGTCATGAGTATCCTGATGAGGGCATCTCATGCAGCTTCTACCAGCTCAGCAGAGAGATATTCTTTGCGCACAGAAGCAAATCCAGAAGAGCCAAGGTGTGAAGCATTTCAAGACAGGCAAGGCAATGCTTCGCAGTAACATCACCTTGCAGTTTGGCACTGGTTTCACAGAGCCCAGCAGTCATCTGCAGAGGGCTGAAGCATACACTGTGCCTTCACACTGACAGAAAAAACTTGCTGATCCAAAAGGGTGACCAGCAGATGAGGCCCTCGCTAATACTGTATTAAAAAAACCCACTCGTCTCCATGCAATAAAAGGATATTTAAAGCAGTTTTACTTTTACAGCGCAGTTAATTTATCATCTTGAGCCAACTGTGCAAAGTTTCACAGCAAGTCAGCAAATTTAACCTTATTTGAAGCAACTCCTCAGAATAATTTACCAAGTTGACTGATTTTTGATTGCGTATCCTTTAGGTCTCCATTATATTTTTATTAACACATCTTAAGTTAAATATATCACTAATTACAGATAAAACTATGTCTCTTCATAACTGGTTTATTGCAAATCAAATTTAAATGTTACACATCCTTAGATTGTTTCAAAAAAGGACTTGAAAAGCTTTTAATTAACTTTATGCTTTCTTAAAACTCATTTAAGAAGTACTCCTGCCACTGTCCAAGGTGCAGCATCATTTCTTGATGTTCTACTATCAAGATTAACTGTCTTTCAGGAAAATACGCTATGGTCGACTCAAGGGTTTGGGCTCAAAAGAGGAGCAATGAGGTGGAATTCACCAGTCTGTTATACAGCTGGTCACATCCAATGGTCCTTTTGGCCTTCAAATCTACAAAGGTAAAATTACCCCTTCTCTTTCCCCTACCTTCTCCAAACCAGTAGTTAAAAGAGGGCAATCCACATGAGTTAAGTCTTGTACTTTAATTACTAGTCTTGTGTTTACATAGGAACCAAATAGTTCAAAGTTGAATGTGCAGTAATTAAAGTATTTCCAGATGTGTTTAGTGATCCGACCCTGTTTTTACAGCCTCCAGCTGTCATGTATTTTCCTTCAGTGGCCATATTAGACAGGAAAGTGAACAATTTTATTTTAAACTGTGTTTTTGAACAAGAAATATTCCTGGATGTCAGAGATGGTGTGACCAGTATCTTGATAATGAAATCTCTGATCCAGCAAAACACTTCAAGATGATCCTAACTTTCAATATTTGACTCACTCCCTATTGACTGAAATCTCTGAAAACACAAAAAACAGAGCAAAGAATTCCAGAGATAATGTGAACCACATTGTGGAATTACAAATGGGTGGAAAAAAACCTTCTCCACTAAAATCTGCTAAAGAAAATGTTCTAATTTTCCTTTTAAGATTGTGCAGCTTTCCCTTTTTTTCCCTAGCAGGCTATATAATATGATTATTTATCATGCTTATGTTTTACATCACTAAGTGAATACTGAGCATCCTTGAGCTCCAAAGTTACTTTGCAGATGAAACAGAAATAATGGCATTATCAACACACAAGTAAAATGTTTTTAGCACCAGGAAGAAAAAATCCCAAAGTGCAAAGTGAAAATCTAATCTCTACCTTGGCAATGCCTGAGCGCTCCTGCCCATCCCAGCAGGAAAATTACCATTGGAGCTAGCGGCAAAGATGATAGAAGAGGTTTCTCATGCAGAGAGATGTGCTGTAAGCAAGGGAGCACAGCTGTAAAATTGTTAGGATGAATAAATTTGTGCACAAGGCAAAAAAACCCATCCTACAAACTCTAAAAAGCTTAGCGGCTGCTAACAACTTGACAAACCTTCTTCTTTTCCTGATTGGTTTTGATAGGTCCTAATTAAAATGCTATCTGGCAACTTTCCGTGAAATCAGAAAAGCTTAAAAGAGTCATCTCTCATGTTTTCAGGGTCTGAGCTGTTCCCCTCCACACAAACCAACCCCACCCACTCAGGAGATTAAATATAACAGTTCAGACAAGATGAAATGCAGTGCTCCTACAGTTTTATTTGATTTATTAAAAGGAGAGAAGTAACCAGGTGGGACGATATGCTGGTTTTGGCTGGGGTAGAGTTAATTTTCTTCATAGTAGCTGGTACGGGGCAGTGTTTTGGATTTGTGCTGGAAACAGCATTGATAACACAGGGATGGGTTCGTTATCGCTGAGCAGTGCTCACACAGAGCCAAGGCCTTTGCTGCTCCTCACCACACCCCACCAGCACGGGGGCTGGGGGTGCACAAGGAGTTGGGAGGGGACACATCCAGGACAGCTGACCCCAGCTGAGCCAAGGGATATCCCAGACCATAGGGTGTCACGCTGGGGAAAGAAGGAGGAAGTGAGGGACATTGCGAGCGATGGTGTTTGCCTTCCCAGGTCACCATTACACAGGATGCAGCCCTGCTTTCTTGAGGATGGCTGAAGACTCTCCTGCCCATGGGAAGTGGTGAATGATTCCTTGTTTTGCTCTATTTGCATGCACAGATTTTGCTTTTCCTATGAAGCTGTCTTTATCTCAGCCCATGAGTTTTCTCATTTTCACCTTTCTGATTCTCTCCCCCGTCCCACCCTGGGGGGAGTGACAGAGCAGCTGAGTAGTGCTGAGTTCTTGGCTGGAAATGGAAACAGAGGAAACATGACAGAGGAAAATAGGTCAAATATTCTAAATCCTTATGAAAAGCCAAAAGCATCACTCTTGATTTTCAATATTACTTTCAAATTGCTGCTGTGCATTTTCAAGTACACATTAAGGTACAGGAGGGGCTGGAGTGAGGAAGGAAGCCTGGGTCACCTAAGGATGCTGATGAGTTGAGGAAAAAGCAAAAAGATGACTTTTCGATTTCCAAGTCAGCATCCCACAGCCCAAAGACACAGAAGTGGTGCCACACTCTTGGAGAAGCGATGGGATGAGAGAGGACAGTGTGGCACTTCTAGCATTAGCCATGCCCACATCTGTGAGCCAAAGCTCTGGCTATCTCAGGCTCCTCCACGAAGTTGTGTAAAATATTTTTCCATGAGGAACATCTTCTTTCAGGTATTAAAAGGGAACTAGGGAACTACTAAATGAGAAAAAGCTATCTCACCTCTCATCCGCCTCTCTGGTTTCTGGGAGTCTCAGCCCCACCTATCTGATTAATCATCATACCCTTTAATTCCACTTTTCTCCATAAAAATGTCCAGCTGTCTCATAACCTTCTTTTCCATCTTTGCTTCAGTGCCCTTATTGGTTTTACTGCTCCACCTCTTATGGCATGCAGGTCCTTGAAGGAGTACATACTTTTCAATACAAATACAATCAGAATTTTATTGCTGTTATCAGTGCCAGGATGTCCTGCAGGTAATATTGTCTTCCAGCTGACTACTGGTGGAAAATAAGTGGGGATCATGAACACAGTATCTGTGTAAGCAGATACTCTGTGTAATCTGCGTAAGCAGATTGTTCCTGTCGGACCATGTTCATGCCATGGAAAAAGGAACAGTAACATATGGTGGTCAGACACTGCAAAAGCCAGGTGTTCATTCATACCAAATCAGCTAATTAGTCACCAGTGACATCACAAGCCGCTGTGCAAGACAGTGGTGGTTCTGCCCTGTCACCTAATCAGTGACCTGTGACCTGGCCATCCAGCCCGTTTTTCACCCAGCGAAGAATACACCCATCCAGGCTCTGCTCTGGGTCCTTCACTGGCCACTGGTCCACTTCCAAGCTTTTTCCCCAGTGCTGCTGTGTGCCCAGTCCAGTTATGCACAAAGTGTCCTTGTCTCTCTCCACAGTAGGCAAAGGACACAATTTAATACGCTCTGGATGGCCTCTACTGCCCCAAGTCCTCACGGTTTCATACCTACAAAGGCCAGAGTCACCACACCACAGCAGGTGAATTCATTCATCCTCATCTGGTCACGAGTACAAAACACATATGGATGGCTATGACCAATGACTGCATTGTGTCTCAAGCGTTATTGCACTAACTCCCAGAATAAACTTCTCCATGATTTTACCAGGAACAGAAAAGAGTCTGTTATCACCAGGCTCTTCCTTCTTGAAAATAGGTCACCTTCCAGTGGCCTAGGACCTTCCCAGCCTCCCACTGGCAGGCAGGCACTGTTCATGTTAATCGTTATGTTAATCAAGTAGGTGAAGAGAACATAAAACTTGGGGTCTTTAATGTAGATCTACACTTTACCCTGGCTCTGTTTGGCTACCAGTCTGTCACCTCTCTCCTCAGCAATGGCCAGCCAGATGCTCTTTCCATGAGTCAAGGAGAGCCATGGCTCCTTGTCTTGAGGAGAGGATGGAGAAGCAACCTAAGTGCAAGGAATGCAGGCAACTCCCTCACTGTCAGCACCAAGAGAAAGCACTCGGAGGAGCTCTTGGCTACCGATGATCCTGCTGTGCATGGTGCATGAGTGACTTCAGGAAGGTCACCAGACCTTTTTGTGTAGACACAAAAATTATATCCTGTAAAAAAGTGTTAGTAAGTCCTCTCACATCTTTTTTGGTCTGGATTCAAGCTGGTCCTCCTGGCTCTGGGTCCCTGGTCAGATGCTTATCACAGCTCTTTCGTCTCAGTCTTCCCTCCAGGCATAAGACTCTGCATTCAGGCTCCACACCTTCTCCCTGGCTCCCACCCCACTAAGCCTGTCTGCTCTCAGTTTCACTCTTTAGAGGACACAACGATCAGCAGGTGAGATAAAAACCACAAACATTTGGCATGGGACTTCTTTAATCGTGTCATGTCACTTTTAGAAAGAACAAGAGATCTACAGTCTTCATTAACTGAAGACTTTCAAGGATGCTGTGCCCCTGGGCCTGACTTTCTTGGCATTTTAGAGGTCAACCAGCACCAGTGTCTTCAGATTGGCTTACTTGCACGTGACAAAGGGTAAACTTATCTTCTGAGCCATAAATCTTCTCGCAGCTAGTCAAAGGTTCATTTTCTCCATGTATCCCATCAGGAAGCATATCCCTTCATCCCATGTTGAGTAGTGGAGCAAAATGTCCTCAGATCTGTGATGGTGATCCCACATTCAACAGCATAAGAAAAATAACTTAGGCTACATTAGCTCTCGCGAGGCAATGCTTTTGCAAGAGCAGAATCCTATGATCGAGGACAACAAACTCAGTACTGCCGGTCAAATCACCAAAACAACAAAACTGAACCTCCTTTGAAATACAGCAGGTTAAACTGATTTCTCAAAATAATTAGGTTCTTTGCCATATGACAACCATTTTAATTCAAGAGAGTGGAATTCAGGTCTTTCACCAAGTGTATTTTTGTGTTTGTTAAACTGGACTCACAGGCACATGGGCATACCTCTCCTATAAACTTCATTTTGACCCATCCTTATATGTGCCTACAAAGAGATCCCAGTCAGTATTATGCTTATTCACAAGGACATCACGCAGAGATTATCTTCACTTTCTTGGGAACAATGCAAAATAAAGCCTTTGTCCTTTGTAATTTGGTACATAAACATAAGGCAAATGACAAATTAGAGGGGCTAAACACATAGACCCACCCAGCTGCAAAGAGTAATAGTTCCTGCTGCCATTCACAGCCCAAGGAAGATATTTTTCTGCCATATTACTCAGCTGGTGAAAGGACCATTCATGGTTTTACCCACAATTTCTCAGTGATGATCTCTCAGGGATGTGGCAGACTCCTTCTTTGATCAGGGCACTGGCAGGCTGACATCATTGCAATCTTACAGTGAATGGAGTGTAAGTATAAAATCAACAGACAGCACAAAACAGAGACTCTACTCCCAAGCTGAATTTTGAAATGGAAAACACAACGCTGTGTGTAAGTCAGCATAGAAAATGGGGTTCATAACTTGACACACATACATTCAGATTGGTCACACAAGTGTCTTTCTAAGAAATGTGTTACAAACTCAAAATTATGAACTCGACACAGACGCTCATGGCTGACGTGCTTTTAGTTTTGTTATGCAGAAGGCAGGACTACATAATCATAGCAGTGTCTTTAAAGTCTATAAATACAGAACTTGTCTTGTGATTAAATCATCACACACCTCCATGAGGAAAGGGAGTTATTGTCTCCCCTTTATGGAGAGGGAAATTAGGCACAGCTTTACACCAGTCATAATTATCTTCTCCACCTATGGGTTCCTAGTGGCTCACTGTGTGGAAAAACTCCGCTGTGCAAGTCATTCGTGAAAAAGACCATGACTCATTCTTAACCTATCCCTATGACAAAATAGCCCAAATTGTGTAGTTGTACACATGCCCTTTCCGATGCCAGCAGGAAATCTCCAGAGATGGGGATAGAAGGACAAATGCAGTCCCAGTGTATTTTTAGAGGGCTGGAGAAAGCAAGAGGGTGGTTCTCCCTGTGGACCCTCCAGTGTGGTCTGAAGGATGTGGGAGATGTGCTCTCCCCAGAGCTGGGACGACCCTAGGAAGGGCAGGTAGCTCCTGGGCTACAAGCCTGGCAGGCCTTCAGCCCAAGGCATGCTGAGAGGAGCGGTCTGAACATAAGGAGCTGCCTCTCATCACAAGTGTGAATTGTAAAGGGATTTTGTGCTTCACACAGTCACTTCTAAAGGGGGGGAATGCTAGCTATATAATTTGTATTTCATATGCCAGGCCTCTGCAGAGACTCTGGATTCTCATCAGAAATGCCTCATAGAAAGAAAGCCTGCAGGGAAGGGCTATTTTACTTGCTTTTGAATTTTAATAGCAGACTATTTTGTGCTGTTACCAGGCGCCTTGAAAGCATCCGGATTCTCTAGAGAAAAAGGTCCCCAGGAGACATGTTCCATTTGTTTCTTGTGCAATGTTAGGGGCGGGGGGGGGGATGGTGCTCTATAAACTTCAACATGTTCTAATCCAGGACTGACCAAAACTCATTGCAACTGAGTTTCACTTTACCCATGTTAAATGACATTGATGACTGTAGTCCTTTTATTGTGGGATAGGCACAATGAACAGTGTGCTATAGCAAAAAAGAGTAAAGAGCTGGTATGGGACAAGAGGTTTGGGATATTTGGGTAGACACCTCGAGTTTCTGAGTTAGATTTGTGATGGAGAACACTTCAGGCAGGAACAGATCTAGGAAATTACAGTACAAAGGGCTCTGGGCAGGAGATACCAGGCATTCCCTAACTCTCCTGACATGGAAAGTCTCAAATGGAAACCCATCTGGGGGCAAGAACAAACTCCCTGAGAATCCTGCTCTTACCTCCTTTTGCTGTAGGAGGAATGGTCACCCTCCAGAGTGGATCTCTCCTTTCTTCTGTGGAGGATCTCAGCACTGCTGCTGGAGGATCTGATTTAGGAAGAACCCAGAGATTGGTTTAATCCCTACATGTTGCTGTCTATGTGCAGTGTTTACTTGAGCCATCTATGTGAGTTTCTGCTGAAGTATATGCAGAGCCAGTCACGGCACTCTTGGAGTTGGGAGAGCAACTGAGCCATGCAGATGTAGGTGACTGCTTCCATACAGGCTGAACCATTCCCTGTTATCCATGGGGTGTACTGACTTGCAGTTCTATTTGCCCGCCAGCACATGTCTGGTCAGTGCATTTGAATTGTTCTGGTGTCCTGCTTGATCTCCAGAACTGTACAGGTGTCTCATAGATTCTGTGTCAGACATATCAGTCTTCTTTCAGATGTCCCAGGATCCCCGTAGCCTCTGTACTGCACTAAGTGCTTCCACCTGGACAATGCAATGAGCCTTAGACCTCCAGTGACTGAAGGCAGATCGTGTCGTAGTGGGCACCCAGTCTCAGCCAGCCCCCTGGGCTTCCTCCATCAGCGGTGCAGGCAGTGGTGACGTGTTCACCCCATCACTCAGCCATACCAATTTCTGCACTGCATCTTCTCCACCACAGCCACCACAGCATCCTCTCCCCTACAGCCCATGGTGGCCTCTACCCAGCCTTGAAGCAGTCTGCCCATGCTTGTCACTCGTCAGACCGAAATGAGTGACCTGTGCCAGGGATTTCTCCCTCAGTGTGTGCCGCAGAATGACAGCTCTTGTGTTGGAACGTGGCCCCAGGGAGTGAGACAGCTGCTGAGCTTGTGAAGTTACCATTTCCTTTTACTACCAATGCCTGCAAAGCAGCAAAAGGCATCAGTTCTTGTACGATCAGGAGTACAAATGAGGAATATTAACCGTAACATTGTAGACAAATTCTGCACTACAATACTGACACCAGGAACTCCAACAAGCTGGCTTAGCAAAGGGTAAACCTGAATCTTTAACAATTGCCAAGCTTTTTTGTTTCCACTAAACGCCATATCTAATTAATCCTCATCTTCCCCATGGAAGATGGGGGAAAAAATATTGACCCGGAAGTAGAAACACAAAAGGTTAAGTAAAATGTCTCAATCCACATGGAAAATTATATTTGAATTCAGGACTAGACCTCTGGACCACTTGACTCCAGCCCAGTTCCTAATCCAACCTCAGCTGCAAGCCGCTTCCTTGGTGCTGCAGGAAAAACTGCACTGTTTCTGGGTTTATGTGAGTTTTGCTGCTAGCTAGAGGACTGCAGCCTCCAGGGCTGTCTAAGCACCTTTTGCCAAAACTGAATTGTAGAGTGGCTTATGCAGTTTTGCTTGATTTACTTGTTCCTTTGATGTGCAAGGATTTAGTGACATGCTTAGCAATACGGTAGCATGAGACACGTTGCATAAAATCAAATCACTGCTGGGGCAGATGCTTCCAGATTTAAAAGCTTGATTGGTACCACAGACACGTAGCTGACTAACTGCAGGCTGTTTCTCCTAAGGCTCAGCCTGTGGGGGCTTTTCAGGACCCCTTTTAGTTGCAAAACTGCAGTAACAAGGCTTAGAAGTCATCCTTTGAACCTCAAGGTGAATGTTTTAGGTCAGTAGTAGCTGATCTATAACATTCAGTCTGCACCAGTGTCTCTAAAGGGCTGCTTTCAGCTCTGATTCATCAGCAAGTGTCACCCTTCTCCCCTCCCTTCTCCACCCTGCCAGCTGTGGATGTGGCCAGGATGACCTAGATACTTGTCACCTCCAGGCTGGATTTTTACCTTGATTCACAGTTTTTAAAACAGGACATGAAACAGATGGACAGATCCTAGCTGGTTCACGTAAGAAATGCTTCATGCTCTGGGACATGTCCAGCGATGTTCAAGGTCCTCTGGTGGTGATAGGCATGCTCCCAAACACAGCTAGACTCTCCCTGTGACTCATCAGCCACCACCTGAGCCTGGGGACAGGCCAGCTCCCAAATCTGCGGATGAAGCATGTGACATCAGGGAAAAGGTGCAGTCAGTGACCTCAGTGGGAATGAGGTATTTGCACGGCTGTTTATGAATATTCCACCTACAGCTGCAGAAGCTTAAGTATCTTTCTCAGATTGCCCATGCCATCCCTCTCCCCTCCCCTCTCCTCCATTCCTCTCCCCACCGCCCTCCCCATCCCAAAAAAGCTCCATCCACTAGGAACAATTAGAGCATGACACCAAAGAAACAATATTCTCTTCTGTCCTTCGTCCAGCTGTGGGATGGAGTCCGAGTGGTCAGAAATGAAAATGCTGGCTGTTTTAGTTTTTCCATCATGATGCACTACAACAGCTCCTTAGGGCTGTGATCCTGCATGGTTCAAGTCAATAGGAGCAGAGGGCCCAGGACTGCTTATGAAGGACTACGAGTATTTGCAGGTTATCCCTGCCTTTGAGACTATAAATTACACTGCAGGTAAAACGAAGGCACAAAACAACCACAACCTCTATAAGAAACAATGTGTGAGCTTCTAGTCACTGACAAGAATCCTGAGCTACATTTTCTAGTTTTGCAGTATCTGAAAGATTCAAACGGTCTTGGTATCTCCTCTGCTCTCGTTTTGACAAGAACAAAATCCTGGACCATGCCCAAGAGCTGCAGGCACTGAAGATTGCTGTTGGGGATGTAGGTTTGAGAATTTTGTAATGAAAATCCTCCTTGTGAAATATTGTCCCAGAATCTCCTATGAAACTATGAATAAATCAAAAAGAATGTCTCCTAAAGTGTCCTGGCCTTTCCTAAGAACATAGATCATACCTTCCCCACAGAATACCTTTGTACAGGTCAGAGACCTGGTTCAGTTAATCATCAGACAAGGTCCACGTGCTCATGCAGAGCTCTCTGCTATACCACAGCCTGAATCAGCCTCCTTCATAGCACCCCAGGTACAAAAATCACCCATTTGGTTGACTCGTGTCAAAAATCCATATCTTTTCTTTCTTGTTATCTGGTAAGGGTATTTCTGATAACAGAATCATTTATAATGATTTATAAGTAATTTTTTTAAATACTCATTTCACCCTTTAGCTAACTATCTCAGTTATCTGACCCATATTCCACCAAGAGGTAATTACTGTGCAAGCTAAAACCCATCCATCCATCCATCCATGCACTTATCCCTGTCCAAAGTATTTATGCTCATATTTGGGTGCCAATTTCCAGTTATCACAGAAATCCTCTCTCCAGGAACCACTATCTCTTGGGAGCTCAGCTCTGTGTTTGACAGGGTTGTAGAAAAGCAAGTTGCTGGAGTGTGCTCCAGTTGCTCATATCTGTGAGGGATCCTGATGGACTAAATAAGGTGGATTTGGAGAGTACAAGCCAAGTGTAAAACAAAAGGTATCAAGTAAATGTGAGAGAAAAAGTCTTAAAAATCGGATGGGGATGATGGAGGTGATGAAGCAGGAAAATGCACTTAAGTAGCTCCACATAAAAAGCTGAAGATATTACTTAAATATTGTATTTGTACATAATCTGGCAGATAAATAAGTAGGTAAAGGGTTATTAAAAGTCATCAGGATGCTTTGGGGCAGCCAGCCATGAATTGCCTGGTACAGAAGTGGTGCCTGCCCTGGATTCAGAGCAGTCCATGTCGTTATGAGACCTCTGCTGTCATCTAGTGACAAAAGAGAAGAAGTAGCCGAAAAAGAAGAAAAATCGAGGTGAAAAAAATGCCCCTGCAAGTTGTGCCTTGGAGGAAGAAAACTGGGCATTTTGAACACCTGGAGCTCACTATCAGCAGTGAGGTCTCACCTGTACATGCAGAGCCAGTTGAGATATTTTTAAGATCTACTCCTCGCATTCCAGGGTGGATCTAACTCCTCAAGGATTGCCGGCAGCCAACAAAGCTCTAATGAGTACATCCAACCATGGAGGCTTCACCATCCCAGGGTGCCATCACAACCACTACTGTGAGCATGCACCTAGGCTGTTTTAGATGTCTAGTTCAGGATGGGGCATCTTGGTCCCTAGAGGAGCTTATTTGTCTCCAACAGCTGTGAAGGGAGTGGGAACATCTCTGATGCAGACACCTGCATGGCAACGCTATAAAGTTAAGCAAGAGGACTGCTGTCCCTTAACTGGGAGGTAACTCTCACCTGGAGAACAGGTCAGAACTCCTCCTGAAACCTTGTTGTTTCTATCCTCATTTTTGTTGATTTTGTAGGGGGAAAACTCCAACTAGCCAGCCAACAAAGCAACTGACTTTGAGAAGAGACTATGACCTGGTCTCTTCCTTCACACATAGCAATGAGCTCCTCCAGCCTTTTGGAAAAATGTTCTGCATGGGGACATGTTCCCTGTAGGGACATGCTGGAGGCAGCAAAAAGCATCATTGGCAGCTGGAAGAGGTTGAAGGCAGGAGAAACCATCTGGAGTCAAATGAGGCACAAGAAAAATGAGAGCTGATGGTGCATACACAGAAGGAGACATCAGAGGTCAGAGTTCAAATCCCATGTGTGACCTTGACCTTTTGTGTGATTTAGGACAAGTTGTTTCACCAGTGCAGCTCAATAAAACAACAGGATACTGGTTTCCCATGGGAACACTCCAAAGGCATTAAAGTTTGCTGGTACAGAACACCACAGTGATGCTGGGCACAGTAGCCTGCAGACACTCCAATTTGAAAGAAAATTCGTGTTTCACCAACAAAGATAAATATAAAGATAAAGATAAATGCTTTTTAAATATTATGGATGTACAGTGATTAGAAAACCTTAGTTTTTCTCCTTTCAGCAGGGCTGAAGCAACCGAACCTGAGTTTTGCCTTTGTTTGCCTTTCCCCTACAGTATTTTCCAGCTGTGTTGCAAAAGTGTGTATGCAACACAACCAACACTGTCCCACTCTGCTGGTAACAAGCCTTCTGTTCCTTCTGTATCTCTGTGAATCACTCCATTAGGTTCACAGACCTGCCAAAGGATATTCCAGAGATTTCCTTTCAAATCTTGAAAATAAAATATTAAGCACAATCAATCATTCCTCATGACAGCTTCTTTGTCCATGAACTATTTCCATTTATTAGAAACCATTTATTTAAAGGCCACAGTGCATGGGAGAGGATAGGTATTAAGAAAAAAAATGAACAAAAAACCACTTCTTGATCCTAACACCAAAATATGGTGTATTTTTCTTTGTTTTCCTGTTAGAGCCACATATTTGAGCCACAGCCATGCCTTGAACAAGATAGGAGCATTATAGATGCTCAACAAGGTCCCAGCATTTAGGGCACCATGCTAAGGGCAAAGACCCGGCTCTCACAGCAGGCAATTTTTCACTCACACGATCAGCAAGCAAAGCTTGACAACAAGCCCTGAAATGATTGAGAGATGCCTTTTTGTGCCAGATGAGGTCCCGGTGTGAGCCCTGAAAGGATGAGCTCATGCCAGGAGTTTAAACCTCAGGGAGTCTGAAGACCATGAAGCTCCTTGAGACCAGGCAACACTGGAGACCATACTGGGCATCAGGAGGGGCACAGGTTCATGCATCCAAATGAACTCCTCCCACTACCTCATAAAGTAGAAGAAAATCAGCTGCCATTTCCGTCTTTTCAGGCAAAGTGGGATATTTCTGAGCAGGATTAAGGGCTTTTATGCTGTCCCACTGGTAGAAGCAGGATGAGGGTGGGGGCAGGGCCAAGGGCTTAGCTTGCCCTACTCTTTACCCTCCGCCACAGCATGGAGCCACAGCATCTTTTCACTGAGAAAGGGCTTTCTTACTGCCAAAGGGATGCTGAAAGAGTTAGCATTGCACATCACCTTGGAAGGTGCTGCAGGGCGTCCCAGCCCCAAACGGTAAGTATCCGCATGGAGAAGACATAGTACATGGTAGCAAAACAAAGGCAACATTTCACAGCAGCATATGGTACAGGCAGCTCACCTCAGGTAAATATGCCACAGATGAATAATAAAAAGCACCCCATTTCCTTGAAGCAGAGGCTGTCATGGAAACCCTGGCAGTGAGTGGCATCATTGAGGGGATTCAGTTACAAGGGACAGAAGAGAAGTCTAAGTTTCTTGGGAAGCATCAGAATTCAGAGATTAAACACACCTAGCAGGGCTGAAGTACTGGACTCAGGAACTCTTCAGCAGGTTGTGCCCATTCAACCAGGATGTACCACTGTCTTTCAGTGCCTTTCCTGCAAACTGGAGTGGATTTTCCCCGTTAAATTTGTTGAAAGGGTGTAAGCCCTGCAGGACAATAAACATCTCTGTGTGTTAGTACTTATGCCACCATGGGAAAGATTCTTTGTAACTGTGAAAAAGTGGTTATTGCAGATTTCCACCATGAGGTTTGGCAGCAGAACTTAAAGAAAAAGAGGTGGAAGGGCTCTGCATGCCCTCCCTCCAAAATGTGATCAAGAAGGTCATGGCCAGTGATGCACCCTCTCCAGACCAGCATCCTTCAGTGCTGAAGGCTCAGGGAACCCCCATGCTTTCTATTTGATCTGAACTAACACTAACCACTTTTTCCCAAAGCTGGGTTTATCCTTTCCTCATTGAAAGATCGCAAATCAGGATGCTCATTTTGCTCTGTCACCTCGTGGACATGTAAGCACCCTCCTCCTGGCACTCATTGATGAGGTTTATGTCTTAATTTGCATCCCCCAAACCACTCCAGCATGAGGGCAGACAACCTGATAAATGTAAGAAACTGCCCTTCCTCCAGTGCCTTTTCCAGCGTGCTTCCCCTTCCAGGCAGCCCAAGCTGTTTTATCACTTTCTCCAAAGGAAAGCACTGCTGAGTCCCCAAACCTCACAGCAGCAGGGCTCTGTAGATAAGGCAGGGAAAATATTTCACTCGCAAGGAAACTGTGCTCATCTTGCACTAACGTCCCTGTCCTCTGGAATCCAAGGCAATAATTACAGCAATTTGTAGATAATTATTTGTTAATTAAAAACAGGCTTGCTGGGTACAGTTACCAATTTCCTCCGCTGGCTGCATAGGGCTGCACAAGGAGACACTGGGGGATTGTCAGTCTTGCAAAATCGTTTGCTTATTCTGTTCAGAAAAAAAGTCCCCAGTGGGTCATCTCCCCCCTCTCCCCATATCCTGGCAGGTCTGATTCATTCTTCTAAGACATCCCCGATACGGATTTGCGCCTGGATTTCCCTTGGTGATTTCCAAGGAAGGTGACTGCCGCATTCCTCCACTGCAGCTTGTTTCCTCAGCTAATTTAATGACCGTGTGCTCACACAGAGTCATTCCCAGACACTTTTAAACTAGTAGCTCCTAAAGGAATCATGACCCCAAGCTGAGGTTGTGAGCCTCAAAGAAGCTCACCTCCATTCCACATTTATGTGAGTAGTAATAGGTACACAGTGCGGAGATGGAGTTACAGCTGGGAACAAACTGAAGCTGCTGGTTTAAACAGTGCTGTTGGGGAAATTATTCTGCCCTTGATTGGGCAGTCTAGGGCTCATGGTATCTTCCCAGTTTTCAGGTCAGCTGTGAGAAGGAGCAATGACAGGATTTCAGATGTCCCCCACTAAATACCGCATCCACAAGGAATGTGTCTTGGGATGATGGCCCTCATGAGTATGAAGACTGTCTGAGTCCTCAGTCTCTGTTTCTGCTGTGGAGCACACTGTCTCCTGGTTTCACCACATCCACCAGCGTGCTTCAGGGTCTCCCACAGCTCCAGAACCAGGAGGAATTATTTAGCCCTGAAAGCAAGAAAGTCACATTGCTCCTGACCTACTTCTGGATTGAGGTGGCTCTGGGCACTCATTTCAGATGTTCCTTCTTCTGTGGCAGTGAGGAAACAGCTCATGGAGATCTGAGTGTTGGCTCTGTGGGTTCTACACAAAAATAGTACAGGTAGCACCAGTATAGAAAGGCAAGTCCACGGGGAAGTATGATGAGATGGGAAAGCAAGCAGTGTCCTCCTCCTGGTTGCAGCAGAGCAGCTTGGAGCCATAGTGAGAAGGCTGGGACAAAGGAATAGCATGGCCATTTTGTCCTCATGTGCCTAGAAGCAGATTGTTTCCATCTCCCTTAGCAAAACAGCAGCATCAATGAGAACAAACCAGTGATAACGGGGAGGGGAAACAAATTAGGCTGTCAATATCCTCTTCATGGAAATAATCTCAAGGCTGTTAGTCACACAGGGCGGCTTCACCCCTCTAATTTTCTCCTGTTCGTGGGCTTTCGTGTTCCTCTCATCACCTTAGCGGCTCAGTGCCTGCACCATGTGCAGAGGAATCACAATTAGGCAAAGCGGCTGCATGTCATGATATATGGGACTACGTCTCTGCTTCAGCAGCACAGAAAGCTAACGAAGAGCTGAGATTAAACACTGGGTTAATTAGTACGTTTAATTAGTTCACAGTTATTAAATCCTTTCAGACCCTTAGATAAATCGTTCAAAGTACAAAACATTCCTTAGAAATGCTACTATGTACTCCCCTCTTCTCTGTCTCCAGGTAGGTGCAGGGCTGGGAAGCTGTAACTTAATGCAGAAGTAGAGTTAATCCAAGCCTCAGTGGCCCAGCATCCGTCCCTGAGACTACCCTTGAATTTACCAATCTGCCAATTTGCAAATTCACAGTTCTTCTGAGAGGGGACGAGGCAATGCCCTACTAACATGGACAACAGTTAGTAGTAAAGGAATAGTGTTGGGAAAAAAGCAGGGAGCAACAGTTTCTCTTAACTCTGAGAGACACGCACAGATTCAGAGGTTTGCTGCGGACTTAAGTCACCCAGCAGTGTGTCCCTTTTCACGTCAACTTCCTCTGTGGCTGCAGCAGACAGGCAGGGAAGCCCTGAAGTAAGAAAGACCAGGAATGGGTGGCGGAACTTCTCAGTCAGGCTTTGGAGCATTGCCAGGCACTGTGCCAGTCAGGCTGAGGGACAGGAAAGGCTCCTCCAGGCTCCTGTTAGCAGTCTCCTGCATACACCACTGTCACGGTTAGACACTGGACACAATGCCAGTGCCCCATGAATATATATTTTTTTTACTAATAATGGTTGTGAGATGTGATCAGGAACAGAGCAGAGCAGGCTCAGACTTAGAAATAAGGAAAAAAAAAACTTTATTAATCCACATTAAGGAAAGAAACACACAGGAAACATGAAAACTCTCTGAAACATTCCTCCTCCTCCCAACTTCCACCCTTCCCACAATAAGGCAAAACCTTGGATTTCCTGATCAGTTACCAATACTCAAATAATCAAGTCTCAGTCCATCAAAGAAGAGAGGAGTCTCTCTTGCAAACCATAGTGTCCTTCCATGTCTGGTGCTCTCACCATCATCCATGGATTGAAACTGACTTCAGGATTCAACGATGCTTTGCCAAGTACCAGAAGCTCCTTTTTTGGGACAAATAGTCCCCCCCATTTTATAACCCCTGGGGCCGAGGGTATCTTCTGCTCTGAAGAGAGGGGGCACAACCACACCCTCTTCCTGGTCTCCTGCTCCGAAGACAGAGGGCAACACCACACCCTCTTCCTGGTCCTCTTCGCTGAAGACAGAGGG